>PVJO010024197.1:0-24780 GCA_004026905.1 Hystrix cristata | reverse complement strand
GTAAGCTAAGACGATTTACTCTAAAAATGCATGTTTTCTGCAAATTAGAGTTTCTTTGTTATTTCGAAGTATATGAAATAAAAAGGCGAAATTGATCTAAACCAAGTCAACAAAAAATTTGTGAATGAAAGAAAAAAAGACTTCTTGAATTACTTGAATATGATTTCAATTTTAAGTCTCTGGATAACCTTTAAAACTGTTTTAAATTCTGTATTATGTTTACATTCAGTGATATCATGTTGGTGATTGTATTAGTTACTTTTCTAGAGTCAACGGTTTGCAAGAGAGCAGATTTAATGCAGGACAAATACAACTTACAACAGCCACACACATAAGCCAAGTACAGGAAGAAGTGTAGAGCATCTCTTTCTGCAATGGAGACCTGAAAGATCCAACCAAGGCCTGGGAGTCCCCGCAGTGTCCCATGTATGCCTGTGCCTGCACTAAAAGGCTGAAGAAATCTATACTGGAATCAGGATACGATGTTTCCAGCAGAGATGGAGACCAGCGCTCCCCCAAAGTGAACAGCAGCCATCCCTGAAGATAGCAAAGTTCCAAGCTCCTTCTGCAAGGAGAACAGCCGAGTCCCCTTTGGGAGAACCAGCTGCAACAGAGCTTCTCCTGGGAAACAGCTGGCCGCCATCTTCTCCTCCCATTCTCCATTATGTTGAGTCGGCAACAATCCTCAGGTGGGTCTACTATGCCCCAAAGCACACCAACTCCATCCAGCTGAGTGTTCCTGCTTAAACTGACCACCGTAATGATTGTAAACATTTGTTGGTTTTAATTGTCAAGAATTCTTGACTGGCAATTACATTAACTGTTTAATTCACAAAACTTGACAGAAAAGTTATGTTCCTGAAACAAGGACAACTTTCATTAAGCATTGTGAAGATAGTTTATTTGAAAGTACTAGATAATAAAAAAATCCTTGGAACTGTATTTTCATCAAACTGACACTGAATTTCGATTTTTTCCAAAAATCAAAATTTTCTTCTTTGTATGCTTAGTTTTAATCAGTTTTGGGTAGCAGTTTCTTTTTTTATCTTTTTCTTTTTTTGGTAGAAATAATGATTATTAATGGTTATTAATGGTGCTCTGTGAATCCCAGCATCAGCAGCAAGTTCTTATATTCAAAATGATATTTGGTCTCACATTGGCAGTCTGGTAGGCACCAATATGAGTAGTCCATTGTGCCATAGATGCGCCTGTTCTTGTCTTCTGAAAAAAACATAAGTCTGAGTCTTTCCTGCAGCACAGTGTGGTGTGTGACAGTGCCAGACACAAAAAATACAGCTCCTGGGCCAGGCCGCGCCCCGTCTGCACTCCCTCTGTCCATCTGTAGAAGAGTTTCGTTGTTCACCTTCCTAGAGAAGCATTGTTCCCAAAGACAATGATAGACATAATTCTGAAGATGCAAATCATCTGTATTCAGATAAGCAAAAGTGAGAGGGAGCGAGTAGCTGACTTGGTCTCTGCATGCATATACACATGATGCAATCATCATGGGTCTGCCTTTCTATAGGTGTGACACAATGTAGAACTCAGCACAGATTGAGAATAAATGATTTGACTTAGAAGGTGGTGGTTAAATATGTTGGCAAAGATAGACCAAAATGAATATTTTGGCAGTTACCACTAGTACTGGCAAAGAAAAGGAACTTAAAATATGAGAACTAGAAAGAGGTAATTATGTAAACAATGGTCAAGGGCAAGAGCTCACTCACCACTGATGCTGGGATGAGAAAAGGTGAAAAGATTCACTTTGCTGTGACAAAATTTTTGTCGCTTTTTTTTTTTTTTAGTACATGGTTTCAGCACATGCAGTTTGGAAAGGAGGGTATATGCACATAATACAGCTTGATTCTTTTTTAAATCTCCTTTCCCTTACTCTTGCCCCCTTCCTATTTTCACTCTTGTTGATATTATTAGTCTTTTTTTTTTTTTTTTTTTTTTTGGTGCTGGGAATTGAACTCAGGGCCTTGTGCTTGCAAGGCAAGCACTCTAACCACTGAACTAAATCCCCAGCCCCAATATTATTAGTCTTATCTCATGCTTAAGAAATATAGTGTTTCCATGCTTTTAGGTCATTAGGTTCCTGTACTTGGCATATCTTCATTCTGCTTATTTCCACTTCCTGTCCCTCTCCTTCTTGCCCATGTTCGTGTGGACCTCTTCTCATTTGCAAGAGATCTATCCCTTTGTCTCCTTCTATCCATCCTTTATTGGACTCTTTCTACTTTCCCTTATTCAGACAGGAGATAATATATGGTATTTATACTCGTGTTTCTGATTTATTTTACTCAACATTGTATTTTCAGGTGTGTTCATTTTCCTACAAATATCTCAAATTTGTTCTTCTTTATAAATGAATAGTATTCCATTATTTACGCATACCACATTTTCTTCATCCAATCATCTATTGATGGATATACAGGCTGTTTCCAGGGTTTAGGTATTATGAGCTGTGCTGCTATAAATATTGGTATGTATGTATCACTGTAACACATTGTCTTTAGCAATTTGGGGAAAATATCTAGAGGGTGGATAGTTGGGTCATAGGGAATTTCTAATTTTAGTTCTTTGAGGAATTTCCATACTGATTTCCGCGATGGTTGTATTAGTTTATATTCCCATCAACAATGTAGGAGGGTTCTTTTTCACCACAGCCATGTCAACATTGGTTATTTTATTATTATTTTTTATTTCTTGACAATTGCCATTCTCTCCAGTGCAAGGGAAAAACTTAGCACTGTAACTTGCCTTTTTTTTTAATGGCCAGGGATATTCAACATTTTTTCATATATTTGGTGGCCCTTTGTGCTTGTTCCTCTAAGTGTCTCTTCATTTCACTTGCCCATTTCTTGATGGTGTCTTTTATTTTAGGCAGTCTAATGTTTCTGAATTCTTTATATTTTCTAGATACTAGTTTTCTGTCTGAGAAATAGCAGGTATACATTTTTCCCAGTCTGTGGCTTGTCTCTTCACTCTTAACAGTGTGTTTCCTCTGCAGTGCAGAAGCTTTTTAATTTCCTACAATTATGACTTCAAGTATTTCACCTTTTATTTTCCAGTAGATTCAATATTTATGTTTGAGTGTTTAGCTATTTGATCCATTTTGATTTTAATTTAGCACATGGTGAGAGATATGGGATCCGTTTCAATCTTCTGCAAACAAGTATCTAGTTTTCCCAGCACCATTTATTAAAGAGGCTATCTTACCTCCAGTGCATGTTTTTGGCCTCTTTGTCATAGATCAAACCATCGAATGTGTCTGGGGAGTTTTCCAGATCCTCTGTTCTGTTCTGTTCTGTTGATCTGCACGTCTGTTTTTGTTCCAGCATTATGCCATTTTTATTACTTTGTAGTATAGCTTCAAGTCCGGTAACGTGATGCTTCCTGCTTTGCTTTTGTTGCGTAAGATTGCTTTCGTGCCTCTGGATCTCTTCTGATTCCACATGAATGTTTGAGGTTTGGGGATTGTGGCCATTTTGACAATGTTTCTTTGTCTCTCCTAATCAGTTTTAGTTTGAAGTTTACTATGTCTGAGATTAAAATTGCTACCCCTGCTTGTTTTGGGCATCTTGGTGCATGAAATATTTTCCATTCTTTGATTTTTAGTCTATGAATATCTTTCTGGATTGGATAAATTTCTTGAATGCAGTACACTGTTTTTTTGATCCAGTCTGGCAGTCTGTGTCTTTTAATTGGAGAGTTGAGGTTGTTAGTGTTGAGAGATATTACTGAGATGCGTTGATTATTTACTATAGTTGCATTCTTTCTCTATTGGTGACTCCTTTTTTCTTTTTTTTTTCCTTGTCATTTCTGCCTATAGTATTCTTGAGTACTTTCTAGAGTGCTAGTTTATAATTGTACGTCTCTTGAGCTGATCTTTTTCATGAATTTTCCTTATTTCTCCATTTATTTTGAAGGACAACTTTGCTGTCTATGTTAGCCTGGGTTGGAAGTTGTTTGCTCTTATGGCTTGAAATACTTTACTCTAAGCTCTTCCAACCTTTAAGGTTTGTTTTGAGAAATCTGGTATAATGGGTTTATCTTTATATGTGATTTTTAATTTTTCTCTGAATGCTTTTAAAATTCTGTTTTTTTGAGTATCTGGAAATTTAATAAGGATATGGTTAGTGGGCTTCTATTTTCACCATAGCTGTTTGATGTTCTGGAAACCTCTCTTGCTTGTATGTTGAACTCTCCTCTTATTTGGGAAATTTTCTTCTATGATGTCTGCAAACATAGCAATAATTCTATCTGTGTTACTTTCTAGCTTTGCTCTAACTTCAAGTAGTCTTAGGTTAGTCTCTATCCAGTCCTAGTAGCTGCTGGATAGTCTTTTTTTTTTTTTCTCTTTTCTTTTTTGTGGTTTTCTGACTGCTTCATAATTTACCATTTTGTCTTCCATTTCAGACACTGTCTTCATATTGATCATTTCTGCAATTTATTAGTTGTATAGATTTTTATTTCAGTTATTTCTGTCTGGTATCTTTTTGAGGATTCTATTTTTGGTGAATTTTGCAGTCATGTTTTGAACCAATTCAGTCAGCTTTTCCAAGTTTTTTACTTATTTCCCCTGTATGCACTTTGGGCATTTTGATTGATATTTCCATTTCCTCTTTGAACTTGTGTAGTGTCTTCATCTATTCTACAACTTTTTCACAGAGTTCTACCACCTGCTATTTGCTTTCATTTTCCTTTGCGCCTGCTTGATCTGCCTTAGCAGATGTGGGAGATCTTGGGAGTTTTGTGTTGCCTTGCTTTCCCATGTTCTCCTTCTTTGTGGTAGGGTAATACTTCAGTCCTGAAGTGAAACTCCTCCAGTATATTGGTCTCTTTGGTTGTCACCTCTGTTGCCCTACCCTGTGGAGAACCCAGGAGCCAGAGGTGTTATCAGCTGGCTACAGGACACCTTTTGTCAGTTTCATTTAGCACAGTACTGGAAGCTCTAGAGAGAGTAAATAAGCAAGAAGCGACAAAAAGAACTTTAATTAGAAAGTAAAAATCACAATGGCTTCTTTTCACCAATGATATGTTTTTATATGTAAAATATACTAATTATCCAACAAAAATTCTTATCATAATGAGTTAAATAAAGTGACAGAGCCAACACTCTGAGAGAACTACTTTCTTTACCACTCGACACTGGAGGACTCCAGGGCTTTTAACAGTGAGAGATGAGGAACTGAAAGGAGAGTGCAGGCAATTACTATTTATTCTTCCACCACATTATAATATTTTAAGCATTTTTAAATTAGGTATTTTTGAAGACCTCGATTTCATTTTTAAAATGTTCTTATCAACCTTCTTTTTGTATATTTGTGGACCTCTGGGGTCCAGGAACTGGGGGCGCAGTGATGATGGAGAAAAAAGAGAGACAGGAAAGCGAGGCACAGGGGGCCAAAGAGGAAACGCTCTAAGGCAAATTTTATTTCTTCAGCGAAAGCTTATCTAGGGCAAGGTGTGTGCAATACATGGTTTTTCTTTAACCTAAACAGAACTGAATGGAATGTGTAGGTTGTCTATCACTAAGTCAGTGGGCCAGGAACAAAACTTTAAGGTTGTAAACAATAGACTATTTGTTCAGCGTACTAAGATCTTACCGAGGCTGCACAACAATTTACAAACCTCAGGAAGGAGTGATAAGACCTCTACAAGGTGCCTGCTGCTCCGGACAATGTCACTTCTCCCAGGCTCTCTAGGGTCACCTTTGACCCTGAGGCTGTGGCTGCCTCAGGATATTCCTAAGAGTACAAAGGACAAGCCCTCCACATGGCTCCGAGAATATCTTACCTATATTCCTTAGAATAACTTTTGCCTTTTAATTCAAATCTTGTCTAAATCAAAAATTCCCATCAGAGGGAGCTATTTACTCAGATTACCACCCAAACTGTAATTTTTAAATGAGAATATTTTCATCCTGGAATAGCACCTGTTTAGATCACAGAAATTTATATCTTAGCTCATAGAGATTGTTAACATATATTTCTTTTTCTCAGTAAGGCAGCTTTAGTAGAGTAGATAATTCTTATTTTATGAAAATTGGATTTTGTAAGAAGGTATTCCTCACAAGACCCAATATCCTTCTATCCATTGTCACACGTTATACTCTAAAACATCTACAGAATTGATGACTTATCAAACTGTCAGAGCTAATACATTTCTCCCATATGTGGGTCACTGATAGCACAGTTGATACTTAAGTTAAACCCAGGCACTGCACTTCTGCTCACTGGTACATCTATTATCACACTGAGAGATATTCCAGGGCACGTTCTGTGTCTTAATGTCCACAGGTATAATTGTTTATTGCCTTCTCATACAAAATGGCCGTGCAATTGATCAGTTCAGAAATTACAGATTGTGCCAAGGCTTAAGAAAGATGAAAGAGCCTTATTCACCTGTCCAGGACGTGCAAAATAAGCACGATCATTACATAAGTCATTGATGACAGGTACATTTTCTGCCTCTCTAGTTTTATTCAGAGTATATGCGAGTAGAAATACAGCCAAATAATTGGCTTTTAATAAATCATGACTTCTATTGATATTTTATGATCAATAATACAGACTTTATTCAAGATGAAGACCCAGGACTAGTAAAAAAATCCCCAAGAGAGCTAGTGTCTCTTTATTAATATCAAATGTAGTCGTTCTGTTTATTAGGGGGTATATAATTTCAATTCATGTAAGTATTAATTATCTGTTAATCTTGGATCCTCATCCATAATGCTGCATCATGAGTCTTCCTTTTCTTACCTCTTTTACTGGTTCTAGCAGTTTTAAGGTTATAGGCAACATACTGGGAAAAATCTTAAATCAGACAAAGCAAAAGGCATGATATACAGAAATCTAATATTGAAATCACAAAGATCATGATGTTAATTTAATACATCATAAATTCGATGCCTAGCTGGTCTCTTTCATCTTTCTTTCTTAAGAGATATCATTTCTTGTCTCATGTTCCCTGAAACATCTCATTATTGTGTTAGCACAATTCATTGTTTTATGTTTGAAGAGTCCATATTTTGAGCAGTTTGACGAAGAAAACATGCTTATTTTATACTATTAAATAAGCCCAGCTATACATAAACATAAAATGAAGCATGTAAGTTACATGTATATTTACATGTAAGTTTTTAACATGTAAATATATATTTGTATATAGCTATGTATCACTCACAGAGGCATACATATTTATAAAATGAATTGAATATTCCAAGGCATACGGATTGACTTACACCTTAAAATCATAAAGGACAGCATAAAAGTGTTGGAAAGGAAGGTTCCTGGACTATAAACCTCTACAGAAATAATGATCTGACATCCATGGACAAAAGCAATCTTGTGGGACCTTTGTCATCCATCCAATACAAAGTTGTGAAGCCATCACCGAGCCCATAAGCAAGAAGGACTACTTTGAGAAAGTGTCTCTGCCCCATACATCCCACTGGGATTTTTATTTACTGATTTTTCATGAATCTGGGAGGAAGATTGGTGCTCGCCAGTGCTGGGTGGGAAGTAGGAATACACGATGTCTTTTGTCCTGTCAGCATGTTGAGACAGCCTAGGTAGCCAGTCATCTCAGGAGTCGCAGAAGGTTTGAAGTACTGAAAATGCAATGTACCTGTTGCCTACTTTAAGCTAGCATTTTCGGCTCCTACCTCTGCACCAAGCTGAGGGGAATTTGGCTATGCTGAACACCAGGCTGAATTGCTGATCTAGTCTCAGTGGCAGCTGGCTATCAGAATAGCCTGTGTCATGTGCCTGCTCAGTGCTATGAGAACAGGAGATAGAAGCCCATCTTCTGAATGACCTATGAAAAAGATGGGGCACTGATGCATGATGGACCTCATTCCCTTCCCACGGGAGGCTTCTGCCCCAATTTTACAGTGCTACGAGAGGATAGAGATCATGGCGAGAGGGTAACTCATATGGATTCCATGTGGCTGATTTCATGCTAGGCCACGCCGCAGCAGTAGCACAACTAGTTTTGAGAATTCTCACGAGTGAAATCTGCCCATGAATATTGTTGAATTGCTGTGCTCATGGGGGAAGGGGGATCCAGGACTTCCTATTCTACTGCCTGGCTGACTGAGAAATGAGAGCTTACTTTTGCTCTGCCCTGGAGGATGTATAGTCCCTATAGAAAAGGGAAAGGGAGACCACAATATTAAATCCGTAATGAACCACAGACAAATTACGGTTCAAGTTGTAAATACAGTCGCTTATTTTTATTACACTTAGTATGCATCCCCTGGAGATGGCACTGAGTGAACTTGTTCCTTAACTAAACCAAATGCGTTACATGTTTATATTCACGTTAAATCTTCTGTGTCTCATGAAAGAGTAGGTGTTAATCACAACTATTTTCTTTGCTACTTTGGAGGGTTAATGTAATAGTAATAAATTATTATCTGTAGTTCTCAGGAAGATCTCCAAGACATACTGAAAATAAAGTGTAGGGTGGAATTGAGCTTTCAAGACCCAAGAGGTAAGTAAGCAATAAGGAAGAACCAAGTATTTTTGGCCTAATACATTTGAGTTTCTAAATTCTACTTACATAAATGTCTTCCTTTGGAATTGAAGCCCAAGGATCTAAGACATCGCTCTATTCCAGTGGTGGTGAACTATGACACACGTGTTGTTTTGCTTTGAAGATAAAAGATGTTAATGTGTGAGTTGTTTTTTCCAAACTGAAACCTCGGCGTTCTGGTTTAATTGCAGTGTTGGCACTTTGTGATACATAAGCGGGTTTTAGCTTGCAGTTTGGACATTTGTCCTGAAAGGTTTGCCATCTCTGCTCTTTACTGTCTACATTGTGTGCTCCTGAGACTAAAGTGAAAAGGGCGAATTAACCCGTTTGGGTGGCAGAGAGTTCAGAGAAATTATGAAGCCCAAGAATGTGTTACCTCCGTCAGCAGTTTCCTCACTACGGATGGAGGTTTTACTACTCTGCAATTAGTGACAACTCTGTCATTCATTCCTAGACTCTGATTCTTTCATTTCCTCTTAGAAACAATGTTTTAGTTGTCACCAGCCCTGCCTAATTTGCTTTACAGTCAAATACCAGGTTGGCCACACCTCTGCCTCTCATTTCATTGGTGAGGTAAGTGCTCAGGCGAAGAAAGAAATGATGAAATGAGAGAAAGATTATTCTCTCTCTCGGTTCGGCTGTCTCCTTCCTTATCCCTTGATTTTTCAACAGTCATGTTTGAATTTGACAACACAGGCATCCGTGGTCTAGGATAGATTTGGTGGTTTGCTTTACAATACGTTCCTTGCTAAGTGTCTATTGAGAAAACAGTCACTCATCAAGGTTGTAAAAGCAGATTCTGTGGACCCAGGTTGGGATAGTCTCAGTCAATCCAGGATATCCCATGCTGTGATAAAGTACTGTGAGAATAGCTGAGTGTCCTCCAATATCATCTCTTCCCTGAATCTGCTGTTTCTCTCAGAGACGAATGGAACCCAGGAACAGCTCTTTGGTGACTGAATTTATTCTCGTGGGATTAACAGACCGGCGGGATCTCCAACTCCCCCTGTTCTTTTTATTTCTAGTAATGTATGTGGCGACTGTGTTGGGAAATTTGGGCTTAATAACTCTAATTGGGTTACATTCACACCTTCAAACTCCCATGTACTTTTTTCTCTTTAACTTATCCTTCATTGACCTCTGCTATTCTTCTGAGTTTTCACCCAAAATGTTGGTGAACTTCATATCAAAGAAGAATGTCATCTCCTATAGAGGGTGTATGACACAGCTGTACTTTTTTGTTTTTCTTTCCATTGCCGAGTGCTATGTGCTGACCTCAGTGGCCTACGACCGCTACGTGGCCATCTGCAATCCACTGATGTACAGCGCTGCCATGTCCCCTAGAATGTGCTGCACCCTCATGCTTGGCTCATACCTGATGGCCTTTTCTGGCGCCACGGCTCACACAGGATGCATGCTGAGACTGACCTTCTGTGACGCAAACACGATCAACCACTATTTCTGCGACATTCTCCCCTTGCTCGAGCTGTCCTGCACCAGCACCCATGTCAACGAGCTGGTGGTATTTATTGTCGGGGGCATTGACATCATCGTGCCCAGCGTCACCATCTTCATCTCTTATGGCTTCATCCTGTTCAGCATCGTCCACATCAGCTCCACTGCGGGCAGGTCCAAAGCCTTCAGCACCTGCAGCTCCCACATAGTTGCGGTTTCCCTGTTCTTTGGATCAGGTGCATTCATGTATCTTAAGCCGTCCTCTGCTGGGTCTATGGATGAGGGAAAAATCTCCTCTGTGTTTTACACCAATACAGTTCCTTTAGTGAACCCCTTAATTTACAGCCTGAGGAACAGTGATGTTAAACTTGCCCTGAGAAAAACCTTGAGCCAGAGAAAGTGTTGATCAGAAACCATGGCTTCCTCTGTGTGTGTAAAACAAGGAAGTTTTGTACATGCGTTTCAGTATTTTTGGCCCATTTCTTTTATACAATGGTGAGGAAAGTTAGAGTCCTTTTTAAATAATTTATTCAACTTTTTATAGAGTATTTCTTTCGCCTTCATTAGTCATAATTTCTTCCCTTTCCTTTTCTTCCCATGTGGCAGTAATTTTAGGAAAGAAATTTATAAATCTTTAAAACATTTTTTTTATTTTCAATTTTATTTTTTTCCTCTGGAAAAAGATCAACGGTTTGCTAAGAATCCACTAAAATAATACTGTGTTGACATTTTGCTTTTGTTGGGGAGAGTTTATGTGCTATTTACCCCTTTTAAATCACGAAAGGGAGCATGTGTTTTTCTTCCCATATAAACATTCTCCACTATGCAAAACTGTGCCTCTTTTCAATTCCAGAGGCAGAAGGCCCATAAAGTCTATCAAATGCTATCCACTTTATATGTCCAAACTCTATGCATTAAACTCCTGTCGACCTCAATTTTTTTGTCTTTGTTTTTGTTTGTTTCCTCTGTAAAATCAAAGCAACATGTAAGAAAGCATCAGGATATATTGATTGCTTGCATAGGAAAGTGGTGATCAGAGTGGTCAAGGATCTACTTAAAGTCACACAGCTTTACAACTTCCTTTTCTTGTTTTTGTTTTTGTTGTGGTCTGTGGGTTGAACCCAGGGACTTTGCACTGAGTTAATTCCTCAGCCCTTTTTAAATTTCTTAAAATTTTGAGATGTGTTTTTGCTAAGTTGCTAAATTGTCTGGACTGGGCTCTAACTAGTGATCCTCTTGGCTCAACCTTCCAGAGAGCTGGAATTACAGATATGTGCTCCCACCCACAACTATCACATAAGTTCTTAAAGAAAAACTCGACTAAGTGCAGGATTCAGATTTCAAGTCTCAGTAAACACTGAACATGAGATTACATTTTTACTTTTCATGTTAATGGTATTTTATTACAAAATAGTAGAAAAATCTATTTTAGAATGGGTAGGACTTTTAGTTTCATTGTTCAGAAAAATAGTTTAATGAATCTTCTTTTTTTTTTATAAGCAAGAGGTATTTCAGACCAATATATTTGGAAGGTGACTGGCTACAGTAGGGAGTTTAAATTTTGAAGGAATTATTTGGTGAATAAACTAAATGTAACAATGCTTTTTATGAAATATGATATGGGATTATTTTTCTTGTGCAGAACACACAAAATAATGACTACTCTAAAGAATCCTCATTCTGAGGCATCATTTGAAATTTAAACTTTTTATAAGATGATTGTAAATATAAATTACTTAATTTTGTACCATGTTTCAAAATTCCACTGAGTATTTAACCATTTTAAAATTTGGTATAGGTGGTTTGTTGGCCTTTTTTTTTTTTTTTTTTTGATGTTCGGCACCGTTAAATCCCGGACTTGTGATTTGAAAAGACCACCCCTTTATCGCCTGACTGTGATACTAATATGCCTGGCTTTCCTGTAACATTTTCTATTTATGTAAATTAGTTGACATTGGTTGGCATGGTTTGCTTTATTTACTTTTTTCATGAAATTATTTCTTGAAAGAAAAATGTACCTAACATTAATATTTACATTTCTGGGGACTTCTTGTAGACAGTGAGGAGATGTATACACTCTTGTTATGTATTTCATCACCATCTGAATGTCGTCACAAAGAGGTGATTAAACCTGATTTCTTATCTTGCATTTCATGATCTTCAATGTGAAAATGAAATCAGTTTTCTTTTCAGAGAAGATAAAGTAAGTCTCCAGCTTTCATATCATTTAGGAAAAATTAATAAAAACAATTTAAATACAACATATAAAATTTAAGAGAAGTCAAGTAATAAAAAAAATTACCTGATAGCTTTTTATTTGGCACTGTGAACAGTATTATCTATTTGGACTTTATGCTAAAGGAGGGGAATTAAGTAAGGTGTTTTATTTGCATAGCATATTCCTTACAGTTTTTGCTTTTGTACTTTTAATATGATTGTCACTCTATGTGTTCATCAATAGATGAATGGGTAAAAAATGTGTAGTCTATACCAAGTGGAATACTACTTGACTATAAAGAGGGTTAAATTTGAGACATTTGTAGGAAAATGGATACACCTGGAAAATTTAATGTTTGGTGAAATAAATCAGATGCACAAGCTGAAATACTGTTTCTCTCACTTGAGTAATGTAAGGTTCAAGTAAAAAGCAAAATAAAAGATTCATAAAAGGAAATGGGGCAATAGATCTTTTGCAAATGAGAAGGCATCTAAAGGACAGGATGAGGTGTGGGAGGAGGGGAAAGAAATACACAAAGATTTAAAATGTGTGATGTATAGGTACCAAAAGCCCACAATGAATGTAAACATTATGTCATAAACATGAACTAAATAGTAATAGTAATGATAATAACATCAAGAATAATGAAAATGAGGAAAGAGAATCTAGAGACAGAAATAGGGGTATGAATAGGGAGGAGGAGAAAAAAAGAGAATGAAGATATCTTATATACGTGGACATAATATTAATGTAATCTTTCTGTACTACAGATGTGTACTAATATAATTTTAAAAATAATCTATGAGAGAAAGTATATTTCTGTTAAAATTGTCACAGCTGATAGCTACAGAAAGAAGCCACAGGATCATCTTGTTCTTGTGTCTGAGGAAGGAAATGATTTTAGTCAATGTGGAAGCTTGAGATTTTTGGAAGATGACAAAAATGGTCAAAGTTCAGGGCCAGAAGGAAAGTTTCTTGGTTACATCCTGAATTTGTTAAAGGCAAACTTTTTGTAAGCAAGTTGTTATTGTTGCTCAGGATTAGTTAGGGAGGAAGGATCAGACGTGCTCTGATCACGAGCTGATTGAAAGTGAAAAGGAAAAGGGGTTTTGAGTTCTGTACCTGGGAGTTTCTCAACCTCTAGTCTGTGCTGAGCTCCATTCCACATTCTACTTTATACAGTTTCTCTGTGCACATTTTACCACACATACAAACACACACGCATGAGTGCACATGCACACACGCAAGTATGTGCACACATACACACGTACACAGAAACACAAACATACACTAAACATTTAGAGTCTGCATAATAATTCATGGCAATGTGCTCTATGTCACAAACAAAATTATAGTATGGTCGTGAAAGTCATAAAAGTAGGTACCATCCTAAATGTGTATAGATTCTAAATCCAGTCTTACATACTCAAAATTATTCTTGAAAATTGATTATGTTGGCGTAATGTTCGTGTTAATGACCAAAATAGTTTTCCATAAGCCCAGCAGAATCCATTTTCCCCTTCGGCAATGAGTTAGTTCACTGTTAACTGAGCTGAGGACTGGATGAAATATTTGCATTATTTGGTTGTACAAAATAAGTACTATTCAGCATTAAAGTGTTACTTCTTGTCAAGAAGTTCTGCTTCTGAGGCACAGCCTCCAACATCCTCCATGAAGAGGGGCCTATTGGAATCTCCTGTGCAGCTTAAAGTCTGTCTCAGACATGAAATTCAATTACTCCAATGGATAGAGACAGGCGGGTGCCACAGTTACTAAGAGGAGTGTTGTGCACAGAGTCCCCTGTATGCTCCTGTCTGTCAGTCTCTGTCCTCCTACCTGATAAACTGGGACATCAATGGGGCAGAGAATTTTAGTTCCTATTTCATAGATGATGGACCTGAGAGGAATTTTCATGGCTTGTTCCAAATCACCAGTTACAAGTGGTAAAGCTGCTCCTACGACTTGATCTTTTAAACTTGTAAGCCTGTAAGTCTTTAAACATTATTTTACTAATTACATTCTTTTAAAATAAATGAAATATCTCATTTCCCTTCTCTTTCTCCCCCTTCCTGCATCTCTTTTGGCCCATCCATTTGAAAAGAGACCTCTGTTTTTCCTAGTTATCTATCTTTTATTCTGCTTTTTATTTATATGTATATATGTTTGAGTTTTTCATGTAAAAGAGACCATGTGATACTTGAGCTTGCATTGGCTGACTTATTTTGTTTAATATTATGAGCTCAAGGTGCATTCATTTACCGAACAAACTCCCCGTGATCGTTGTAATCATTATGTACCACAAACAGCTACTATTGAAAATAATAAAAAAATAAGTGAAACAGTGAGTTGAAGTGTGTGTTCCTGCTTTACACTAGCTTATACAATAAACGTAAAAGCATAAATGTAGATGATAATGGTTATTCTTAATGATGCTTCCTAAGTCCCAGGATCAGCAGCAAGTTCTTATATTCAACATCTTATTCAACCTCAAATTAGCAATCTTTGGTAGGTACCAATCTGATTAAATCCACTGTGGTAGAGATAGCTGAGGTTCTCATTGTCTTCCAAACACTTATTTTGTAGTCTTCCTTGCAGGAGAATGTTGTGCGTTACAGTTCCATGCATGGTAAACACCGTTCTAGAGCTCAGGTGGAGTCTTCCACATTCTTTCTCCTTCTATAGGCTGGATACAGGTGATAATGAGGTCTCACTTTGGGCATGTTGCTGCAAGCAAAAATCAGGAAATGGTGACAGCAGAAGCAGGATGTGGAAGGGAACGATGGAGGAGGGTACCATGCAGGAGTACAGGAAGGGCTACAAGCAATATTCTATTTACAGATCAATGTGCTGGTTATAAGCTGTGCCTTGCGTGAAAATGGGCTGAAATGTACAATTTGTATACTTTCATGTGTGTAATTGTGCTAAATTTCACAGTAAAATAAAGTTGTAAAACTTTGACTAGAACTCTCTTATATGGAACAATAAGCACATTGTAAATGTCCAAGTGTATGAGAACAACCTTCCTAGCACAGAATGGTTTTTGTAGAAGTGAACAGTAGAGATGCGGTAAAAATGTAGAGTAATCCAGGCCAGGTGTGGTGACAAACACCTACAATTTCAGCATGCTGGAGGACTGAGGTGGGAGGATTGTAAGCTCAAGCCCAGTGTGGTCAGTTTAGCGGCTTAGCAAAACATTGTCTTATGAATAAGTAAGTAAGTAAGTAAATCAACAAATAAACAAGTGAGAGATGGATTGGGAATGTCACTAGCTATGAAGGCCCTGGGTTCAGTCCCGAGTGCCAGAAAAAGACAAACAGCAGCAATCACACGCGCGCACACACACATACACACACACACACACACACACACAGACAAGAATCTCTACATAGTAATGTAGACTCATACATTGCACAGACAATTCTTTGAGTACGCCTAGGGCAGAATTTCTGCACTGTTTGTTGTAGGAGGAAAGTCAATGTTCAGTCTTGTACAATCTGTACTATGTTCTATATCACTGTATTTATACGAATGCCAGAGTGAAGAGAGTGTATTTCTTGCTCCGTATTATATAATTTCATTATTCACCTTTTCAACTGGCTTGAAAAATTTCCTCCTCAATGAATCTCTTCAAATATTTTTTGATAGTTTCCGGGTGCAAAGAGTTTAGGACTATAGAAATACTCAGAGAAAAGACTGTGTTGCTTAGCAGAAGAGTTACGAAGTATAACAATCATCAACCTAGATGTGAAGGCTGTGATTCGAGCTCATCGGTGACTCAGTGGTCACAGCCTTGTGGTGGGTCACCCGTTGCGGGCTGAGAGTGTTCTGTGACTCACCTTGCTGGATGAGTGTGGTTCCTGAAGACGAGTGTGGGAATGAAGGTACAAATGACCTGTATTCAGACAAGCAAAAGCAAGAGGAAGTAAATAGCGACTCAGGCATATACACGGGATGTGATCACCATGGCTTTATCTCCCTTAATGGGTAGTTTTATTTTCTTTTTTATTACTCCTTCAATTTCCTTGCCTGTTACTGGATTATTCAGCTTTTCATATCTTCTTGGTTCAGTTTTGTTAATTCCTATGTATCTAAGGACCTATCTATTTCTTTTGGATTCTCCAGTTTATTGGAGTGCAGTTTCTGAAGTTCGTTACTGATAACTTTTTGGATTTCAGTGATGTCCACTGTGACCTCATCTTTTTCATTTCTAATTGTATTGATTTGGGTCTTTCCTTTGTTCAGTAAGATTGCCTAAGGGTTGTCTATTTTGGTTATTTTTCTTTAAATGGCTCTGACTCTTTGATTCTTTGAATTGTTTATTGTCTCAGTTTCATTAATTTCTGCTCTGATCTTTATAATTTCCTTCCTTGTACTAACTTTGGAATCATTTTATTCTTGTTTTCCTAAAGCCTTGGGGTGCATCTCTATCATCTTTATTATCTTTATATCTAATTATTGCCTTGCACTTCTGATAGTCTACCATTGGATTAGTCATTTCTATTTCCCATACTTCCAAGTAAATTTTTCATATCCAGGATCTCGGCTTGATTCCTTTTAACATTCTCTACTTCTTTACAAAACGGTTGTTTACATCTGCACTCTCTTCATTAATTAAGTCAACTTCTGTTTCTGGCTTCCTTCATCTCATTAACCGTTTTCAGAATGCACCTGGTCTTCCAGTCAGTGTTTAACACGATGGAAGCCAGTTGCTCAGGCAGCTTCCAGGAGAGTCCGGACCGAAAGATGCAGCTCTCTCTCCCTTAGGGCAGTGCTGGGTGCTGGCATTGTCACCTGGTAGCTTGTTGATGACTCTCAGGGAAGAGCTATGGTGATCGCCAGCTCAAACTGCTGTCTCTGTTCTGACTAATTCAGGAAAGTACTGTGTTCTCTCAACATTACAAGATGGCCTGCACTTAGCCAGTCCTGTTCACAGTCCCAGGAAGTTTGGTGCATTGGAATTGCAGTGCACCTTTCCTCCCTTAGGAAGAAACATGGGGCTAGTTTTTTTTAACTCTTACTTCTGCGCTGAGCTGTGAGGATTGGCTTTGCTGAGTGCTAGGCTAAACCACCCTCCCTCTTCTCAATGATACCTCATAATCCAATTACTGTGACCTGCGCTATGAGACCGGGTGGATAGAAAAAAGTTTTCTGGATAAGCTGTGAAATGATGGGGCATTGGATGCATCATGTACCTCAATCTCTTTCCAGGGAGTTTTCCTCCCAATTCTGTGGCACTATGCCAGGAAGGGGGATAAAAAGGGTAAGTCACATTTCCCTACCAGATGATGGCTGGTTTCATGGTAGACTGGGGTGCAAGAACAGCGTAACTAATTTGGGGATTCTCAAAAGTACAGTCTTCTCTGAATGTGATTGAACTGCTGTGCTCATGGGAGGGAATCCAGGACTTTCTTTTCTACAACCTGGCTGACTGGGAAATGAGAGTTTATTTTTGGTTCTGGGCTTACAGTCCCTAGAGAGAAGGGAAAGCTGGAGCAAAATACTGAGTCTCTAAGGAACCACAGACAGATTATGGTTCACGATGTAAATATAGTCCTTTATTTCCCGATTACACCTTGATTTTGTTCACTGATGGTGATGCTAGCAACCTTGTAGCCTGCTTATAACCAAGGACATTAAAACATTAAACTTACTATGTCTTATAAGGAAACAAAGTGATAATCGTAACTATTTTCTCCATTGCTTGAGAGGCTTAAAGTAATAGTCATAAATTATGACCTGTAGTTTTCAGAAAGATCTCCAGGACTTATTGAAAATAAAGCGTAGACTGCAATTGCCCTTCCAGGACCCCAGAGGGTGAGTAAACAATAAGGAAGAACCACCATTTTCTGACTTAAGAAATCTGAATTTCTGAATTCCATTTTTACTGATGTCTTCCTTTCATATGGATGTACAGGGATCTAAGATATTCATCTTAAGGTCTATCATGCAGCCAGAAGACTCAAATGAAAGTGGAATAAAAATGTTCAGAGGAAAAATAGAGAATGTTTGGAGATATTAGAGAGCTCAGGAATGTTGTATCTGTCAGTAAATCCCTCTCTACAGACAGATCTTTCACTCCTTTACATTAAATGGCATTTCTGCAAAAATGGGACATTAACTAATACATTCCTAGACTCTGTTTCTTTCTCTTCTTTGTAGAAACAAAGTTTTAGTTACTACTCATCAGATCTAATTTGCATTATAGTCCAGCACCAGGATGCCTTGGCATCTAGCTTCAATTTTATTGGTAATGAGTTGGACAGGTGAGGAAACAATTGATGACCAGAGGAAGATGATTCTGTCTTGGTTGATCCATATTTACTCCTCACCCCTTGTTTTTCTAAAGTCCTACTTGCTTATACTGGCACCAGCACCCACTCTGCAGGATAGATTTGGTGGTGTACTTTATTGTACTTAGCTTTTTAAAAATTTCATTATGGAGAAGACAGTAAAACAGTGTCATTCATCATCATGTTAGTATTAAGATAAATTCTATGGGTCAGGTTGGGCTAGTCTTACAGAATTCCAGTTGTATCCCAATTTGTGTGTAGAATTTTGTGAGAATAGCTGGGTGTCCTCTAATATAACACCATTTTTCTTGTGCCCACAGATTTTCTCAGAGAAAAATGACTCTTGACAATGGCTCTTCTGTGACTGAATTCATTCTGGTAGGGTTAACAGACCAGCCAGATCTACAAACACCCCTGTTCTTCGTGTTCCTAGTAATGTATGTGGTCACTTTATTGGCAAATTTAGGTTTGATAACTCTAATTCAGCTGAGTTCACATCTTCACACCCCTATGTATTTTTTCCTCTTTAACTTGTCCTTCATAGACTTCTGTTATTCTTCTGTATTTACACCCAAGATGCTCATGAACTTTATATCAAAGAAGAATCTTATCTCCTACAGAGGGTGTATGACACAGCTGTACTTTTTCATTTTTTTCATCATTTCTGAATGTTATATGCTGACCTCAATGGCCTACGACCGCTACGTGGCCATCTGCAATCCACTGATGTACAGCGCTGCCATGTCCCCTAGAGTGTGCTGCACCCTCATGCTTGGCTCATACCTGATGGCCTTTTCTGGTGCCATGGCCCACACGGGATGCATGCTGAGACTGACCTTCTGTGACACAAACATGATCAACCACTATGTCTGTGACATTCTCCCTTTGCTCGAGCTGTCCTGTACCAGCACCCATGTCAATGAGCTGGTAGTTTACATTGTGGTGGGGATCAACATCATCGTGCCCAGCATCACCATCTTTGTCTCTTATGGCTTCATCCTCTCCAGCATCCTTCGACTAAGGTCCACTGCAGGCAGGTCCAAAGCCTTCAGCACCTGCAGCTCCCACATAGTTGCGGTTTCTATGTTTTTTGGATCGGGTGTATTCGTGTATCTTAAGCCATCTTCTGTTAGGTCCATGGATGAGGGAAAAATTTCTTCTGTGTTTTATACCAATACAGTTCCTTTGATGAACCCTTTGATTTACAGCTTCAGAAATAACGATGTTAAAATTGCCTTTAGAAAAATTTTAAGGAGAAAATACTGATCAGGAACAATGTCTTCTCTACATGAAAATAAAGAACAAGGAAATTTGGGGTGTTTAATTAAAATATTCTTATTCTATTTCTTTCTTACTATGATCAGGATATTTGAGTTCTTTTTCAGAAATTTATTTCCATTTTAATAGAGTATGTCTTCATTTTTTCATTATTTACATAGCTTCTTTCTTATCTTTCCCCACTTATTAATAAATATGTGGGAGAAATTCATATATTTCATGTTTAAAAACCATCAGTTTTAACTTTATTGTTTCCTCAGGGAAATGTGAATGGCTCGCTAATGATCACACTGGCACAACGTTGCATGATTGTGGAGGTTTAACCTGATATTTTACTTGCCATTTTTCCCTGAAATGCTACTCGCCATCGAAGAACAGATCAGTCAGTTCATTTCTATTCCTGTCCTTCCATCTCCCAGTGGGCAAGCATGTGCCTCTTAGATCACAGAGATGGAATGTCCTGTGAAGTCTCGCAAATATTCTCCATGTTATATGTGTGATCATTATAAATGAAACTGGTAAGAAAGAAATTTTTGTTTAATTTGTGAAGTCAAGTCAGCATGTAAGAGAGCATCAGTGTATATTTATGGCATAGGAAATTGAATCTCAGAGCGGTTGACGATTTACCTAAAGTCATGTAGCTTCTTAACAACATTTCTGGACTACATAAAGCCTTTTGGTTTCAAGTCTACCTGTCTTGCTAGTATATCTTACTCCTACATAACTGTTTTCTTATTTCTGTAATCATAGTGTATTAGAACACTTTTTTTATTTTTCAATTTGACTCTGTTCCAAGATGGCACATGAATTTCTTTCAGAACAACTTTTGATTTTTGTTTTATTAGGAAAATAGTTTCTTGGGTCTTTTGTTGGGAAAAAAGAGTAGTATTGGCCCAGGACAATTTGAAAATGATTGGCTAAAATGGGGTTTTAATTTTTGAAATAAACATTTGGTGAATAAACTGAAGGCTTATTGGCAAATACACCAAATCCTATTATTTTCTGGACTAGGACACGAGATTATTTTTCTTTTATGAAATAGATAAAATAATGACTACTCTATAAATCTTCAATATTAATGAATCAAATGACAGGGCAAACATTTTCTGACATAACAGGAGATACATATATGTATATATATATATGTATATGTAGCATTTTAGTAAATTTCAATTTTGGCATTTTGATATTTGGCATAAGTGATTTACTTTGCTGTTTTTTAGAAATTAGAACTGTTAAATTCCAAATTTATGATTTTAAATGATCTCTTCTTTGTCAGCTACCCCAATGCCAACATGTTCGATTTTCCATTAACAGTTTCAGTTTATGAAAAACAAGTTGATATTATTAGAATCTTTTTTTCTTTTGCTTACTGTTTCTTTTGATAATTTTTTTTTTCATTAAAAGAAAAATGTATCTATGAAGTAGCAGCTCTGCTCTGAGGGCCCTCTGTAGATACTGCCACCATGTGCAGACGTTTCGTTACATATTTTATTACAACTGGTAGCTCACAAGATGAGTTAACACTATATTTATTTTTCATTTGATGAGCTTCAGAATACACATAAAATCAGTTTCACTCTTCAAAAAGATAAATATACTTTAAAATTAGGTTTCACCTTTCAGATTATTTTCAAAAAAAGTAATTTAAATTTTGAATTCAATTTGTAAACCTTAAAGGTGGCCAAATGCAGTAGAGGCCGTTTAGCTGATAGCTTGCTGGACTTCACGTAAAAGGAGGAGAACGAAGTGAGATGTTTGCACACAAAAGGAGGAGAACGAAGTGAGGTGTTTGCGCGCATAGCATACAGCATATCCTTGTAGTGTTTGTTTTTTAAACATTTTAACGTGACTCGTACTGAAGAAGTTTTGAGAGAAAGTATGATTCTCCTGAAGTTCTCTCAGCTGATTGGTGAAGGGGTGGCGCGGGATTCACTTGGGCGTGTCCCAGGGGAGTACAGGACGGCAGCCGGGACTGTGCACTAAGGGACAACGGCCCTTCTGAGGTAAGGGCCAGAAAGAGAGTTTCTTGATTACATCCTAAAGTTGCTTAATGTAAATTTTATGTAAATAAACTGCTATTGTTGTTCAGGACCAGTTTGAAATGAATGCGACCAGATACACTTTTCTCAAAGTGATGAAAGACAAAAGAAAAGAGATTTTGAGTTCTACATCCCTGCACTTCCTCAACCTCCGTCTTTGTCGAACCTCATTCTATGCTCCTCTTTACACTGCTTCCCTGAACACACACACACACACATAAACACACACGCACACACACACACTTCTTCCAAGTCTTCTATTTTTTGAGGTCACCACCTAAACTCAATTGTGTGATATGACACTCTAGTTTTAAATTTTTAAACCTATTCAGATATGTAAATCTTAGTGTTCACCTTAGCAACATGGTGCTGATTCAGGAGTTTTTCCCAAATACAGCCAAAGGAAACTGTTATTGCTTTCGTCATTCATTGTTCATAGAGAGGCAGGGATACACCCCTCCCCCTAAGTATTTGGTAACTGCTAATTTGTAGCAATGTGCTCTACAAACATAAATGAACATAAACGAGGAATGTTCATTAAAAGTTATAAAGGCAGGCTTTTTATAATGTAACACAGTAGAGTTACATCTCACATGTAGATAGATTCTAAAATCCATGTTACAGAATCAGAATTATTCCTGAAAATTTAGGATATCAGCATAAAGGAAAGGAAGAGGAAAGGGAAAAAATGGAAAAATATAAATAAACCTGCTGTAAATAGGGAAGGAGGGAACAGAAGGGAGAGGTAGGGGAGAGGGGGGAAAACCAAGATACATCATGTACAGGTACAAAATAACCATGATGAATGTGACCATTAGGTACACAATGTACCAATATATGCTCTTGGTTAAAAAAAAAAAAAGGATTATCAGCATAATATCCATGTTAGGTACGGACATGATTTTTTGCCATATGTCTTGTGTAATCTACTTTTCTCTCTAATATTAAGATATTTTGCTATCAATCAACCTGAGCACTAGAGGCAGTAAGTGGTTTATATGTAGGGTTTTGTTGTATAAAGTTAATACTCTTTAATAGTAAACATTCACTCATTTCATGAGATTTTACTTCATGAACATTTTCCTTCTAAGGCAGGTCCTTCGTCTTTCTCTGTGATGGGAGCCAGTTAGAATCTCTCGTCCTGCTTGAAGTCTCTCTTTGACATGAAGTTGAAATCACCCACTTCAAGTACTAAATGCATGTAGCTGTTATAACTGACAGCAGAGACGTGTCACACGGCTCTCTCTTCACTGTCCCACCTGTAGTCTCTGTGCTCCTCAAGGAGGGACTGGAGAGCAAAATCGGGAGGAATCCTCGTTCTCGCTGCCAGGTGGTGGGCTCGGGGCTCAGAAGTGTTTGTGGCTTGTTCCAAATCATAGTTACGAGAGGCGGAGCTGGAACGGGGGCTGGGGTGGGTTAATTCTGTATCTACCAGGCTGTTTTTGGTTACATAAAACTAACCATACTTTTAATAACCAGTGAAACATGAAGAATAGATTTAGTGAACTAAACTTTACCTCAGAGCACAAATAAAAGCTAATAGTAAAATAAGATTACTGCACAGAAGGTAATCTTTCACATTTCATGTTTGACTGGTCTCTTCTATAATTTAAACACATGGATACATTTTAAATTTATATTGTCTTATATAATAAATGCAAATACGTTAAGATAATTTATAGTAACCATTCTTTTTGGAGATATTTACCAATTCCTAGCATAAGAAGTCATTTCTTACATTCAACATCTTGATTAATCACATTTTATTGATAATCACTAGTCACCAGTATGATCACCCCGTGTGGCACAAATGGCTATTGTTCACTTGTTTTGCTAGCACACACATACATGTGTGTAGTTCTAATGCAATTATCATGGGTTTTAATTTTGTCGATAGACCACTCACTGGAAACTTGTCATGGATTCAAGTTTGCTTTAATTTATAAAAATCAACATTTTAGAGTGGGTTCAAGTAATGATAGAGATAAAAGAAACACGAAAAGAACTGGAAAATCACAGTTATGTAAAATAAGGGCCACGGGTAAGTGTTCACTCATTAATGAGTAATGTGAACGTGGGGAATTCAGAAATGTGAAGAGACGACCAAACTCTGACTTGAATCTTTACGCTGAAGTTCCCAAACTATTATTTTCAGCAGAGTCTGGGATTCTGTAAATGTGTTTTCTCAATGTGCTCTTACATTTTTCAGGTGAAAGCTTTCTAACGCTCTGTCACCAGGGGAAAAAAATGAAACCTTTTAACTAGCCCTTAGGTTTCTTTTTTTTATTAGCATATGCTTGCAGTACATGCAGTTTACCATCATCCTGGGGAGGAGGAACATGTACATAATACATCTTGTTCCTTTTTTTATCCCCTTCCCCCTCCCTCCCACCTCCCTTCCTCCTCCATTCTCCTCTAAATTGCCTTTCTCTATTTTCATACCTGTTGGTATTATTAATCTTAGCTCATGTTTATGACATGTAATGTTTACATTCATTGAGGTTATTAGATTCCTATTCCTGGCATGTCTTTATTTTACTTATTTCCCCTTCCCCTGCCCTCCTCTGCTCACTCATGATCTTCCAGGCCTCTTCCCATTTGCAAGAGATCTGTCCCCTTGTCTCCTTCTGATCATCTTTATTGTGCTCTCTTCCCTAAAAAGCCAAAGACATCATACTATAGTGATACATACATACCAATGCTTATAGTAGTACAAGTCTTAATAGCTAAATCTCAGAGGCAGCCTGTAATCTTGTCAACAGACTACTGGATAAAGAAAATGTTGCATCTATACATAATGGAATAGTACATGGCTATAAAGAAGAACAAATCTGAGACATTTACAGGAAAAAAGATGCACCTGGAAAATATAATTTTGAGTGAAATAAATCAGACATACGAGCTTAAATACCATATAGTATCTCATTTGAGTAAGGCAACGTACAAAGTCCAT
>PVJO010024196.1:0-24780 GCA_004026905.1 Hystrix cristata | reverse complement strand
CCCTGGAAACAAGGCCAGGCATGATGGCACACACTTGTAATCCCAGTACTTGGGAAGCCGAGGTAGGAGGATCGCTTTTATGATTCCTGCTTAGGTATTATGAAGTATGTTTTCTTAGGAATGTCCCTGGAAACAAGGCCAGGCATGATGGCACACACTTGTAATCCCAGTACTTGGGAAGCCGAGGTAGGAGGATCGCCATGAGTTCAAGCCCAGCCTGAGCTACATAGTGAGACCCTGTCTCAAAAAATAAAGGCGGGGGAGGGAAAGATGTTTTTGTTAACAATGTGGAGAATGGGCTAGAATAGGACATATTCAGGTGGCTGGTGTTGACCTAAATGGAGATTTTCCAAAAACAATAAATTTATTCATGAGTAGCACTGCAACGGGAATATCCATGCCACAGTAAACTATGTGCATATTCAAGGAGGGTGAGGCAAGGATAAGGCAAAATGAGAATTACATAAGTTAATTTGAAACAGCAATATTTTTAATACATTTTAGTCTTTATTTACACTTTCAGTTTCTCACACCAGAGAAACAATGCGGTATTGAAACATGTGTGTCCGATTTATTTCACTTAAGAGTATGGTCTCAAGATGCATCCATTTACCTAGAAATATCTAAAGCTTATCATTCTTTATGGCAGAGTAGTACTCTATTGTATAAAAAACCCCACATTTTCTTTATCCATTCTGCTGTTGATGGGCATTTTGGGCTGTTTCCAAGATTTAGCTATTACAAACTGTGCCGCTATAAACGTGGGTGTGCATATTTTGGAAACAGCAATACTTATCTACCAGAATCAATAAAAAATGTAGTATCAGTCAGTGTTCTACATGCAATTTTTGGGGGGGTGTTGGGGATCAAACTCAGGGCCTTGCACTTGCTAGGCAAGCACTCTACCACTTGAACTAAATCCCAAACCCCTACACACAAATTTTTGATAGCTGTCCTCGGAGAAGTACTTTCTGTGTAAGGTTATGGTGTCCTTTATGCAGGTTGTGGCTCTAGCCATAACAGTTCTTGCTATCAAGTGTGAGATTTCTTCCTTTATAACCTCCCAGGCTTCATTTTATTTCTGTTAGAGTTTGACACAAGTGACTCCATTTAAAATGGAGCTAAAGTTTGACACAAGTGACAACCTTCACACTCACAAGAAACTGTTGTGTGAAGAAATTTTTGAAAGCAAACATCACTATTTTTTTTTAGATAGGGCCTTGCTATGTAGTTGAGGCCAGCCTTGAGCTCACTATGTATCCCAGACTGGCCTTGAACTCAAACTCACAGTGATCCTCCTGCCTCCACCAGCTGCATGCTGGGATTACAGGTGTATGCCACCACACCTGGCTAGAACCACCATTTTTCATTTCAATTCTAGTCAATAAACATTTATTGAGCACTTATTCTCCTCCAGATACTAGGTAAGTTCTAGGAGCACAAAGAAGACATATTTCTACTTTTCCATAGGATGACAAATACACAAGCAGAGCTACAGGACCAGGGATGTCACTCAGTAGTAGGCACTTGCCTAGCACATGTGGAGCCCTGGATTCGATCACCAATAACACACACACACATGCACACACACACACACACACACACACACACACAAGAAAACCAAATTACCAGAAGTTGGTGGCACAATGAGAAAAAGCTAAAAGGACTTGTGGGCTAACATAAAAAGGGCAGCTAATCACTCAATCTAGCCTATAAGGGAGGAGGGTATCTGAGAAGTCTTCCTGGGGGAGCTGAAGCCTGAGCTGAGTTTGTTTTTCCCATTTAAATAATTATAATATTAGAATTGAAAAATTCAAAGCATCTGAAATCACCTTCCAAATAAAACCATTCTTCCTTTGTAGCTTCATTTCGTTTGTGGTACAATGAGCAGCATATTACCTGCTAAAATGTTTTTTCTTTCCTTGGTACTGAGGATTGAACCCAGGGCCTTTGCACTGAACTACATCCCCAACCCTTTAATTTTTATTTTGAAACAAAGTCTTGCTAACTTGCCCAAGCTGGATCTTCCTCCCTCAACACCTAGAGTGCTATGATTACAGGCCTGCATCGCCAGTTCTAGTCTACCAGCTTTGATACTAGCACCTACAGGAAGACCCTTCAGAATGAAAATCTGCTTTCATAGGGGTTGGGGATTTAGCTCAGCAGTAGAACGCTTGCCTAACAAGCACAAAGTCCTGACTTTAATCCCCAGCACCCCCCCCCCACGAAAATCTGCATGCAGGAATTGTTTTTCCCTAAGACTTAGTTTTTCAAAAGCCTAAATGAATCACTTCTAGAACACTGAAATTCATATTTGGCCCTTTTCTCAATAATGCCAAAGTAAATTATTTGGAAGTTCTTGTAATAAACAACTGAATGAAATATGAAAAGGCCTAAACCCAATTCAAATATTTGAAAGATTTTTCACTATCAAGCTACTTAAATTTTTTCTCCTATGCATATAGTTCTGGCCCAGAGCAGAACTTTTGAAATAAACGTTTTCCTTTAGAAACACTAAGAATCATGGCCTTATAACTATGACAGTAAGGTTCTAACTTAATTTCTGATATAGAGGAATAACTTACTTTTGGGGGGTGGGGTGCCGGGGATCAAGCCCAGAGCCTTGTGCTTGCTAGGCAGGCACTCTACCACTGAACTAAATCCCCAACCCCTTAGCGTACTTTTTATTCAGAGATGCTACAAAGTCATATGTATGTCCGCTGAAGACAGGATGTGAGCACAGAACCTGGGATCACTAAGGGTTTAGATGAGACGCAGATGTGTTTTACAGTTTGCCTACAAGCAGTAGCAGCATACTTGTTTTGTTGTTGATAATTTGTTTCTCTCCTGAGCTTCTGCACCAGTTTTTCATTATAGCAGCCAAGAAAAGATAAGATTGTGTTATCTGAAGAAAAAGTATCTTTACCTTGAAGATCTAGACTCTAAATTCATAGGGGTCCTTCATCAGTGAGCTGGGTAGCAGATTTAAGCTCATGTGACCCAGTGAAGTGTCAGCAGCACCAGGCAGACTTGAGGGAGCCCAAAGTACACTTCCCTGGTGGTGCAGGAACTTGGTTATTAAGCAACCTCATTAGGATGCACACAGAGCTTTCCTATCTAGTTTTCTTGGAGCAAAACCTAGAGAATAAGTGGAATACAACCTCGCAAATTTCAAATGAAGGACGTGGAAAGCAGGGACTAACTTTTTAAATATCTACCCCCTCAATTCCCAAAAAACTACTCACAAAGTTAGATAGTTAAAAGTGCAGCTTATGGGGCTGGGGGTTCAACTCAGTAGTTAAGAGTGCTTGCCTAGCAAGTGCAAGGCCCTCAGCTCAATCCCCAGCACACACACACACACACACGCACACGCACACGCACACACACGCACACACACACGCAGCTTATTTCTCTTCCCTACTCAAGTATTTTCTTTGTCATTAGACCATGCTCTCATACATCTACCAAGCCCCAGTGGTTGGGGGGATGCTGGCCCTTTAACAGGCGAGAACAGGGAGGAGTTGGGCCTCATTAAAGCTGAGAGCAGCAAACAGACCCTGGCTCTGACCACCATGGCTACCCTAAGCAGGAAGGACAGCAAAAGTCAGGCGGTGGGTGTCAGCAGCAAGGGTTCACTGTGCACAGATGGTGCCCTGTGAGAAGCGCTTCTCTTCCAATTCCTAGCCCTGACCTTTATTTCTGTCCCACTGCAGAACAGCTCCCTAGAGCTGGACTGGTAGATTTAAGGGCGCCTGTTTACTTTTGAGTCTCTTTCCTGCCCCAGGTTTACCTTCTAGAGGCTGACAATGCTCTCTCTGTGGAGGACACAGCCATAGAGGAAAGCTGCCAGCCTACCAAGATGAACTGTCTTGAAGGTATAACCAAGTGGGCCAAAAAGTTAGGGTCCTGCTAGTCTGGTTCAGCATAAGCTTGGGCACCCAGAATTAGTGGAAGTGATTTCAAACTCTTCCATTTGCTGGCCATATCACACTGGGTGACTTGAAATCATATTAATAGACTTTATTTTCCTTGCCTACATGGTAAAATTACAACAGCCTTGACAGCCTGGCATGACTATTCAACGAACAGATATATATAAAGTATCTGGCACACAGGGTTAAATTGAGTCAGACCAGCTGACACTTGTTCAGTTAAAGAGGCAACAGAAGGGGCTGTTTAGAGGAAGAGAGCAGCTGGAGAGAGAAGCCTATGAGGAACTCAATGAGGTCATCAAAGAGGCAGTGTGGCAAGTGAACCTTGGCACCTGTTAGGTTCTGTTTGCTTTAGTGGGGGATGGTTTGGGGTACCATGAGGTAGGGAGGCTGAGAACCCTTAGAACGGAGGTACTGGTCAAAGGTGGTCACCTAGAGATGACTAACAGAGTGTTATTGAGTAGCAGCCACCAGCCCAGACACCTCACACTGAGCCCATTTGTTCCTCCACAGGCCCACATTTGCACCAAAGGCCAGACAAGCTCTGTGGCCCCTTGACTCCTAAGGAAGAGGAAGAGAAAGACAAACTGGAAGAGGAAGAGGATTTAGATCCAGATTTGGTCTCAGA
The DNA here is from genome assembly GCA_004026905.1 of Hystrix cristata. Taxonomy (NCBI): domain Eukaryota; kingdom Metazoa; phylum Chordata; class Mammalia; order Rodentia; family Hystricidae; genus Hystrix; species Hystrix cristata. The sequence goes on along the minus strand of PVJO010024196.1, from coordinate 20,220 downwards.
CCCAGATGAAGAAGAGAATGATCTTGGGGATCCACCTGTATTTGATGCCACCCATTACACCCAGGTGCCCTGGCAGGAGGTGGGGAAAGGGTCGGCCCCAACTGTCCACAGCACAGACTGTGGCACAACATCTCTCCTCTCTCCTCCCCTCCCCTCCCACTTTCTAAGGTTCTGAATTAACATTTTCTGTTTCAGGCTTGGGAACCTGAGTTAGGGACTCTTTCTTTCCCTCTTCCCTCCTATTGCCACTATAGTTTCCTTTCAATTTTTTTTTATTTATTTTTTTGCCACCATAGTTTCTGATGCTGTCTTCACCTTAAAAACAGGACTTAGCCTGGCTGTGCACTCCCATAGCTGGTGACTCTGCTACTGTGAGTCATGTTTACCTGAAATCCTTTGTTTCAGCAGTCCGTCCTGATATTTGTTCCCTTAGTGTCGGTAACCACTGGACAGAGACCAGGACTACCATGTAGAAATGAGGTGACTCAGACTCTCCTTCAACCTCTTCCTAAGATACTAGTCTTGCTTCTTGGGGGAAAGAGGGATCCTAGCCCAGGTGTCTTTTAAATATGAAGAAAGACCAGGTTGCCATTGTCCCAGGTATTGAAATGGCTGGCTTTGTGTCCCCTCCCATGTCCCTGTGGACACAAGTGAATGTAGAAGACACCACCGGGGTCCATTTGAACCTGGGTTTTCCTCCTCCCTGTTCCAGAGTGGTATACTCAGCTCTGCTGGAGTCAAGACCCCTGGTGTGTTGGGGATGCCACGTGACTCCTTGCAGTTTCTGTGGCAGGTGAGTCTGCTCCGGTCCACCTATGAGGAGGTGACTGGGTGGTGAAGAGAATTCTATCCCTGAGCATGCTGAGTGTCCTTCCATCATGTTCACTCTGTCCTTCTCTTTGCTCTGGAGATAAGCACCCTAAATGAGGAGTGGGCATGGGAGCTTCCCCATCATGCAGTGGAGCTTGGTAAATGGCAGATTGTGTGCCCGACCATGGGTGCAGATGAACTGGGTGATACTGAAGTAACTGACCATTCGTGTGGGAAAATTAGAGCCTGTTCCTACTCTATGAAAGATTTTAGCAGTTGAGCAGCACTAAACTTAGGGCTGAGAGAGCACCTGCCCTCAATGAACTGCACAACAGGAACACGGAGGGCAGGATTCAGAGACCAGGAGATCCTGCAGGAAGAACCAGAGCGGCTCCAATGAAGGCTTCAGAGGACTCAGAAAAAAGAGGAGACTGCTGCCCTGGTGGCTAAAGACACACAACCTGAGAGAAGACTTAGTTATAGAGAGAACTAGAGGTGTTGAAAAGCACACATCTCCCCCTCACTGTCAGGGACCTATGACCTGATTTCTAAATGTTGACAACTCTGATAAAAAGCTAGGAACCACAGTCTGATGCCCTCAACAGCTGGCTTGAAGGATATCCAACACAGCAAAATGTTGGAGGAAGTTCTCAAGGGAAAAGGCTAGTGAGACTATAAAGGCAGGATAGAAACTGAGCTTGAGCAGGTTCCCTTGGCAGAGGCACCCCCCCACCTTTGAATTCCCATCTCAGCTCCTGTACTGCCTGTCACCAATTTCTTTCCAGCCTACATTTCCCAGCACCAGCTCTCCAGCTCAGCATTTTGGACCTCAACAGCCCCTGCTAGACCCATCTCTTTTCTGCAACCCACTGACCTCATGGTTCTCCAGGCTCAGGTACTGGTGCAGGGTGACAGGGATTAGAGTGACAGGACAAGCTTAGCACTTTATAGAAAACTCAGGAGGTGGTGGCTGAGAAAAGGTGAGGCCCACTCTAAAAGTTGCCCCAGAAAAATAGTTACAGAAAACTAGCACAGAAATCTGAAGTATAGTATAATCTCTTCTCCCTCACAGATGAAGAAATGGAGCCACAGAGAGATTAAAAATTTGAGATCAGGGGTTGGAGATTTAGCTCAGTGGTAGAGCCCTTGCCTAGCAAGCGCAAGGCCCTGAATTCAATCCCCAGCACTGCCCCCCCAAAAATTTGAGGTCAGCTAGCCTGACAAAACCAACAATCAGGCCAAAGTTTTCCTACTATGGCAAGATTTTTTACAGCCAAATTGCAGGAAAAGACATCCTGAGGATGGGGAGTTAGAATTATGACATTTCCTGATGGCTGGGTGGGGTAGGAGCACATAAATAGGAGGCCCTTGGATGTCCACTAGAACTTTCCTGGAAGGGGCAGGGGAGCAGAGAGCGTCCTTCCTCCCAGTTCAAGATTTTTTTTTTTCAGTCATTTGACCCAGCTCCACCCTCAGCACCGAAGGATCTTGCAGCAGCAGCAGCAGCAGAGTCAAACACCAAGGTAAAGCCACTAGGCATTCTTTAGTGGCCAGACATCACCCCCAAAGCCCTGCACAGGTGGCACTATCTGGAACTGTTGCCCACCACTGCACTCTCCCATCATTGTCAGAGCACTCTATTGCCTGCTTACCACTCCTTGGGAATTTCACTGTGGCAGGGGTGTTTAGGCCTAAAGGGATGTTCCTCCTGGCTTGAAGTCCCCCAGCCAAGAAGACTTGGTTTCAGCAGCTAGACCCCTATGCTAACCTCATGACTCGAAAGGAGAAGGATTGGGTGATAAAAGTGCAGATGGTTCAGCTGCAGAGTGAGAACCCCCATCTGAATGATTATTACTACCAGGTGAGTCCCTGAGTATTTGTGCTGGCTTTGAATTTTGGAGCCAAAGTGCTGAGATTTTGGGGGCCTTCTTTGATTCTCTCTTCAACTCATAGAGCTCCTATCTATTCAGGTGGGAGAGACAGTCACCACAAGATGAGGGCCATTTCTAGAGTTGGCATCCTAAGGTCTTTCCTTTCTATTCTACACTTCAGTCAAATGGGATTATTTATGATCTCCTGAACACTTGGGCTTTGTCTCCATACATTGCTGAGAAATTTCCTATTCACTTTGGAAATACAAACTTTCCCAAGTTTGATACTTTTGCAAGTCTTACAAATAAATATCTTGTTCATTCATATATAAATGGATGTTTCTTGAGAACATACTCTTAAGTGAAATAAATCAGACACTCATGAGCACACATTGAATTGTTTCTCTGATATGAGAAACCATAACTGTAAATAAGGATAAAGAGATGTAACAGATATTACATAAAAGGAGGATGGTGTGCAGAGGAGAGGAATACTAGAAGGAAAGAAGGGGAAAAGCAGGCAACAGGGTAAAGGGAGGGGAAAGGGAAAATATGGAAAATGATGACTGAACCTGCTGTAAATAGGGAGGGAGGGAGCAGAGGGGAGGGACGGGGGAGAGGGGAGAGAACCAAGATGCATCATGTATAGGTACAGAATAATTGTAATGAATGTGACCATTGTATGTAGAATGTACCAATACATGTTCTTGGTTTAAAAAAAAAATAAAAATAAATAAATAAATAAATATCTTGTTGCAAACATTCATCTTTTTTTTTTTTTTTTTAGGTCTAAAACACAGGGATCTAGCCAGGTGTAGTAGTGCATGTCTGTAATCGCAGCATTTTTGGGGCTGAGGCAGGAGGATTGTTATGAGTTCAAGCCCAGCCTGAGCTACAAAGCAAGACCCTGTCTCAAAAAAAAACAAAATTAAATATAAATAAATAAATTTTTAAAACAGGGATCTTAAATAGTGAGATTCAATCTGTTGAATTAAATGAATGCTGGCAGACATTCTAATTCATTCTCCCCTGCTTCCTATCTCCCTTTTATTTATGGGCCAAGTCTTTCTGCACTTTTTCCAAGGGTCACTAAACATCCATGAGCTTCCTACCAATGTTCCTAGCTTTACCTTCTTCCCATTTATATTACTTTCTTCTTTTATTTCCACTAATTTAAAAACCCTCCTCTTTCTGCCAGGATAAGTCCTATTTAATTCTTTTTTTTTTAACTCCTAGTCAGTGGCTTCAGTGACTTTATTTTAGTTATTTTAATTTAGGATTTCTCAACTTGTTTTAAGAAGATGTGAGAGCTACTGAGCAAATCCACAAATTTATAAAACTGGTCCAGAAGCCAACTGACAAACACATCCGTAGTGCTAGCTCTAGAGCTGTCTGTTTCCTCAGAACATCAGATAAAGTCTGGTTTAGGAAAGCATGGTTGGGATCACAACGTTACAGTAGCAAGGAGACAGACAGGTACTGTGTGTGCTTGGAACAAAGAATGCCAGAAGCTTGCATCTACTGGAGCAGGTGACCTTCCTGGCTCTCTGCCCTGTCATCAGATCTGCTACTGTTACCTAACTTGTCAAGTACTTGATACGAGAATCCCCGAACAGGTGACACAGAGTTTAACTCTTCAGAATAGCTGCTAGGAAGGCTGAGGTGCCAGTATCATTTCCAGAATGATTGCTGTGGGAAAGGATTGTTAAGAGGTTATACTTAAGAATGTTAATTCTAAATTCAGAAGATGAATATAGATTTTTTTTTCTCTGTTCCTTGGATTCTCAGAAATATTATCAGAAGCTAGAGAAGAAGAAGGCAGATGAAGAACTACTTGGACAAAAAAACAGGGTACAGTCTCCTAAGTTGGTGACGCCTTATATTCAGAAGGCGGAGTCTTATGACTCAGGTAGGACTGGGCTGATCTACCGATTTGGGCTGGACAGCTGGGTGGATGGCGGGTGGAAGGGGGAGGGGAACATGTGTCTCCCAATTCCTTTCCTACAGTGGTTCGAATTGAGGGTTCCCTGGGCCAGGTAGCTATATCAACATGTTTTTGCCCACGCCGAGCTATTGATGCTGTATCTCATGGAACTCAAGAGCAGGTAGGAACATTACCTTTCCTTCCTACAACCTTTTTTTCCTCCTCTTCCCTGTTTCAAATAAATATCTAGAACACCTTCATGTTTGGGTTCAACTAACAATGGTTGCAACTAACAATGAGAAAGTAGCAAGACCAGACTTTGTGTCTAGTTTTTCTGGCTCAACATTTTGCTAATGTGAAGCCTGGGTTGCTATGGTGGTATTGTGGCTGACAGCCAGATACTCTCTCTCCCTCTTCTCCCCAACCCCCCTCTTTTTTGGGGGGGGTTTGTTTTGTTTTGTTTTGGTCTTTTGAGATGGGGTCTTGCTGTGCAGTTCAGGCTGGCCTTGAACTCACTATGTAGTCCAAGTTGGTCTCAAACTCATGATGATCCCCCCACCTCAGCCTCCTGATTGCTGGGATTACAGGCGTGCATCACCACACCTGGCTCCATAGACTCTCTTTTCCTAGGATCCAGCAGCTGCAAGTAGTCAGAAACTTTGGGTATTGCGAAGGATTGAGAAGGTGAGATATCAATTCCTTGGGGAGGCATTCCTGATTTACCTTTGAGAATGAGCATGCTCAAAATTGCCTCTTCTTTCTCCACCCTCAAATTCTCAGATGTTCCTTCAGTTACTAGAGATAGAGGAGGGCCAGAAGGATGAGCTTCCACAGCCCTGCTACTCTGGGCAGCAGAATAACCAAGTTGAGAAGCTCTTCCAAGCCTTAAAGACCCAGGAGCACAACAACCTGGAGTGAGTGTGGGAGGGTCCCAGGAAGTGAAGGATCAGCAAAATCATTGGTCTTGCTGCTATCCCTCCTTCCTAGCATGTAGACTTCTCTCTCTGTCTCTGTCTTTCTCTCTTCCCTCCCTTTTCCCCCTTCCTCTCTCCCTCTTCCTGTACTGGGGATCAAACCCCAGGGTGCTCTACCACTGAGCTACATCCTAACCCTTTATATTTTTTTAAGACAGAGTTTCACTAGGTTGCCCAGGCAGGGCTCAAACTTGTGATCCTCCTGCCTCAGCCTCACAGGGTGCTGGGATTACAGGAAAGCACTGTACCTGGTCTGTGGCCCTCTTTTGTATTCTAAGCTCTGAAAGTGCTCTTTTCTCTCCCCCTACAGGGAGGCAGCAGATAGCTTTCTGCAGGTGCTCTCTGTGAAGAAGGGGAAAACCTTGGTGGCCCGGCTGCTCCCCTTTCTGCTGCCCAATCAGGCCATTAGCCTTCTTCTGGTTATTACCCACCACCTGCCCCTCCTGGTCCGGAGAGATGTGACTGACCAGGTACCATGAACTCAGTGGAGAAAAGGATGATCTCCTGAATGGGTTGGGGGTCTTGCCTTCCCTCCATTCTCTGCCCTCTAGAATTGCCAGCCAGGTGCCTGCCTGACAGTGAGGGGGGCCAGCCCCACCACTCTCAAGTGAGGAATTTAGTTACAGAACAAACTACTACACAAAGAGTAGATCATCAAGTACGATGAGCAAAAGAAAATAGGTGTATGGTTGCACAGATATGTGCTGTGAGGGTTTGAGAAAAAACAAGCCTCCTCATCCTCTTGTGTTGAGCCCTTAGGGAAGGCATCATAGAACAGGTGGGTACTGCAGGACTCCATGTTAGAGATGGACGGTAATCAGTGGTAAGGCCCAGGAAGTACACTGACGAGGAAAAAGCCAAAAGCAGTTTCCAGAAAAGGAAGAGGCTGCAGGCAAGGGAGGAGGAAGTGAAGTTACAGTGCACTTTGGAAGAAGAGGTTACTAATCTTTCTGCAGGCCCTACACATGTTATTCAAGCCTCTGGGCAAATGTATTAGTCATTTGACCTTCCACGAACTCCTCCAAGGACTTCAGGGGCTGATGTTGCTACCACCTGGCTCCTCAGAGCGCCCAGTCACTGTGGTGCTTCAGAACCAGGTAACACATCTCAGTCACTTTTCTTTTTCCATAGATGGTTTCTGAGTCACTAGTAGGGAATAAGAGAATGTTCTCATCTCTCCACAAATCTTATCTTCTGTCATGCTTCTGATCTTCCTCTGAGCATAGGATCACCTGAAGAGCTTACTAGACACAGTTCCTTGGTCCCACACCCAGAGTCAATCAGGGTATCCCCACTCCTTGTGGTACTAGGGATTGAAACTTGGGCCTTTACACTGAGCTATGCCGCCAGCACTTTTTGTTTTTTGTTTTGAAATAGGGTCTCACTAAGTTGCCCAGGCTGGGCTCAAATTCGTGACCCTCTTGCCTCACCCCGCCAAGGGTACTGAGATTACAGGTGTGCACCACCATGCCCAGCTGTATCTGCTTTTGGAACAAGCTTTCTGCTGCTGCTGCTGTGATCCTCCACAGCAGAGGTCTCCAATTTTTGATTTGCATGCCTTTTTGTAAGAAATTCTGAATCATACCACATGTGTTTAAAAGTCATACATAATGCTGTAATGACAATTATGTAACAAATACAAGACAGTTAAGTGATGTGACTCTAGATGTTCTCATTAGTCTTCCAACATTCTGGTGTATAATCTTGTGTACCCTACACTGAAAATCTTTACTTATGATTCTTCTTAAAGTGGGGTCCACAGACTAACTGCATCCAATTTCTGGACCCATTCCTGATCTACACACTGATTCCTGGGTTGGAGCCCAGGAGAGTGCATTTAATCAGCTCTCAAAGAGAGGTTTGTGGAAACTTCAGAGCAGTGATTACTTCGGGAAAATCAGAGTTCTTTGGCTAGCCAGTGTAAAACCTGACAGGTCCTGTCAGAATTGGTCTCCATCTATAAATGTCAATCTGCCCTTTAGTTAAGAAGATACCAGAGCTAGAAAAGCCCTAAATGCCTAAGGTGAACTCATTTGTCCTAGACTATGTATATATCACTTGCAGTTTGGAATATCTTTGCTCTATGCCCTGCTGAGTCATGGGGAGCAGCTGGTGTCCCTGGATTCTTCCCTAAAGGAACCCAACAGGGACCACACAACTTGGTAAGATCATAAAGGCCTTGTCAATAGTATTTCAGTACCCTTGGGATGTGAGCTAGCTGAGAGATTTTCTGAGTGGCACTTCCATTATTATGGAAATGGTTAGGCCCAGAAAGCAATAGCAGGGTTGTACCTGTTCTTCCCCTACCCCTTATAATACCCTAGAGTGTTTGCCTTCCATGGGAAGCAGTGTAACAGTAATTAAAGGGATGAATTCTAGAGTCACAGAGCTAGCTTTGGGTTCTAGCTCTGTCACTTGCCAATGATACAACTTTGCAGCAATTTATTTCACTTCTTAGTCTTAGTCTGTTTCTTTATTAGTGATGATGGTACCAGTCCCTGAGAATTATTAAGGAGAAAGGAAGATATATAAAGCTTAAGCATTGTCTGGCACATACCAAATGTGCAATTGTTATCTGAGGGTCCGTGGTTGTGATAACAGTAGTGGAAAGATAATGTTGAACCTCGGCCCAAGTCTGTTTCCTACATAAATACAAAGGCTCTGACTGTGTTTCTTCTCTGCCCTCCAGGACAGACATGGTAGTTCTGATTGCCTGGGAGATAGCTCGAATGCCTACAGCCTCTCTGGCAGAACCCCTATCCTTCCCCAGCAACCTGCTTCCCCTATTCTGCCACCACATGGACAAACAATTGGTTCAGCAGCTGGAGGCCAGAATGCAGTAAGTGATGGCAGAAAGGAGGTCACAGTCCCTTGTTCAAGCCCAATCTAGAATCTGTCATTCACTGTTTCTTCAGCCAAACCTTTTCATTATTCCCAGATGTTTGGTCATTTATAGTCATATTGAGGGCAAGAATTGAGTTGAAAAAATGAATAATTCATTCATTCATTCAAGAAATATCTGAGGAACAACTATTCCAGGATATAAGCATGAATAACATACAGGGTCAACTCTGTCCTCAAGTTTTACCATCTAGAAAGAGCCAGGTGTTAATTAAGCAACAAATACTTATAAAATGGAATTGTGTTTGCAATTAACACCTATTCTTTTTGTAGGGTTGTCTGATCTACTGGTCAGTTTGTTCTGGAGTACCGCTACTGGTATGTAGGAAGTTTATTCTTGAGATACAAAGTTGGATGAGCTCTTCACAGCAATCCAGTCTGAAGATATTTCTCATGCCTCAGGATATTGGAAGACTCTGCCCCAAATATTTTCATTTCCTTTCTTAAAATCTAAGTGTTCCTAAAAATGAGGCATGGATTAAGATATAATTAAAAAGGTAATCAAATGACATGTTGTATTTTGTTTGTAAGTTTTGAGGATTAAGATATAATTAAAAAGGTAATCAAATGACATGTTGTATTTTGTTTGTAAATTTTGAGGATTAAGATATAATTAAAAAGGTAATCAAATGACATGTTGTGTTTTGTTAGTTTTGAGGCTATAACGAGTGAATGTGTTAAGAGTATCCTTATAAGGGACAAGCCTTTGCCATATCTAACAAAGGTTTAATCTGGGACAATGTCAATTTTTAGATAAAGAAAATATCCCTGAGGACTGTATATAAATATCTCCCCCAGGATAGGAAATGTTTGGTTTCATTTTTGACAGACAAGATTAGGCATTCATCAACAAACTGAAATGCTTTTTATGAATCACGCACCTTTTTAGGCAAGAGGTAATGGATCAACAGAAAGCCTCTGCTCTTTTGAAGCTTATTTTCTGACTGGACAGGAACTTACACAATGTCAAGTAGTGCTAAATATTATAGGGAAAACAAAATTGAGTGATTAGAGTGGCTGACGTGGAGAGGACTTTTAGACAGACTGGTCTGAGAAGGCCTGGCACTAGAGGCTACATTAAGCTGAAACGTCCCAAATGGAGGAAAGAATGTGTTAAGAAGGCACCGCGATTGTAAGACCTTCCCCACGTCGCTTCTCAACACCACCTCTCTTCTCACCCCTCCACTCCTCTCCTTTGCTGACATGCTCTACCATCTAGCTCTTACCTATTCCATCTGTCTGCCTGTTACAACGGATATTATTAGACCTCAACATTCAGGTTAAAACTTTTATGACCCAGACTATAAGGCTTGGTTCTTGCTACCAAGGAAGCGACACCACCCCATGGCCTGTGAATAACACAGAAGGCAGGAGCCGGGCTCCACAAGGAGGAGGGGTAGCTAAACTAACGAGGCAACTGGTAACACCACAGAGTAAGAACAACAGCTAAATTAGGCCTTCACGTACTCCTGAGCAGCTAATCGGGGGGCGGGGGGCCTGCGGCTTCGCTAGAGCTCCGTACCGACCTCCTAGCAGAAAACTGACTGAGCACAGGCACTCCGGCGCTTCCGATGGGAGTCACGAGGCAGCGCTAGAGCGGCTCACAGCACCGCGCATGGCCGGGACGCAGCGGGTTCCGGGAGGGGCGGGCGCAACTGACAGGAAGGACCGGCTCGGCCGAGATGGCCGCAGCTGGGTGCGGCGCCGGAAATGCTGCTTTCGCCGGCCGGAGCTGCGGCGCAGAGGCTATGGAGTGTGTCCTGCCTATTCTGTTGGTGCCGATGCCCGCTGAGGCAGTGGGGCGGCTGGGGCCCCGGGTGCAGCTGCACGGAAAGCAGGAGGCCCTCGGGAGTCTGACGGCTGCGGGCAGCCTGCAAGTGCTTTCCTTGGTGCCCGGTGGCCGGGGCGGGGGCGGCTGCTGCCTCGTGGGCCCCTTCGAGCAGTAAGTGCCGCGGGGAAGCTGGGCGGCGTGGGTGGAGTCCACAACTTCAGCCCGTCAGGCCGCACCGCGAGGGCTCACCCAGCCGAGGCCCTGCTGGTGTGGTGGAGTGGGCGAGAGGAGCGACCATCGCGGGAGACCCTCGGATGGAGCTCGGGGCCTGGCCACACCTCCACACTCCGCTGTGGTGTTCTGGGGATTCCCCCCCGCCCCCGCTCTCCTTCCCCGGCAGACCCAGAATGGCCTCTTCTTTAATTCAACGCGGTTAAACTGTCACTCTGCGAAGACGCCCCATTTTCTTCAGTTAAAGGTGCCGACTGGGAATCATCTCGAAGTCGTCTTGATTTTTTTTTTTTTTTTTTTTTTTTTTTTGGTCAATGAAATTGCGTTTTCCTGTACACATAGGCTTTTCTTCCCCCTTCAGGGAGAGTCTAGTTGCTCCGTTCCCTTACTGATTTATTCAACAAAGCTACTGTTGCTTACGAGCAGCGCCTATAAAGTTGAATAAGACACAGTTCTTGCATGTGAGGCTCCCGTGATTTGGGAAGACGGTGATGTAATTACAATAATGCATTATCTTCCACTTCTGTAATTATTGGTCCACGATTTAGTGTTTATGTCGTGAAGTTTGGGTATGATGTCTAACTATTGGGTGTTTTTGTTTTAATAGGAAATGTTTTAGAAAAAAATCCTCTTTAACCGATTTATGCTGAAGATTGTGATTTTTTGAATTTTTGCATGAAATTCATGTTACCCAGAAAAATTCAAAAAACAAAAATTCGAAGAGAAAAAATTTTATTATGTTCCATTGTTATGGACAGTAGGCATTGAAGGGTTAACACCTTGAGTAGTCCCAAGAGATGTCTCGCCTTGGAACCTCAGGTCTTGCAACAGCACCTGACAATTAGAGATTCATTTGTTAGATCAGTGAATGCTTTAACTTGTTCTGTGCTTATCTCCTTTATTCTTGATCTCTGGTTGCTAGGAATAAGAATCTCTACATAAGAGAAGTTATTCAAATATCAAGCCCAGTAGAGTGGGGCAGAGAGAAAAGCAGTATGAGAAATCCTTATCTTTTGTCTCTGTATGAGAGATTCTGTAGGTGTATGAGAATTCATCAGAGGAGATAAAACATAAACGAAATAATGTGGGTATTCATATGCTAGTTCGTAAAATTTGAGTTGAGAGGGACCAACAGGGCTGCCTTTTGACTTTTTAATTTTAATTGAACTGAACTTTAATTAAAATTCCTTACAGCGTAAAAACAAGTTTACTTCCTACTTTTCTCAAAGTATAATAAGTCTTTTACATTGTTATAGTTTCTGTGTATTATATATTTTCTTTTCATCTAAAATTACCTGTCTTCAGGTGGCAAGACAGTCCATGTGCTCATGATTTTAATGGTGTAACAGTAGTGTCTGCCTTTTAGATATTATCTTAATTTATCTAAGCTTTTCTATATTTGATATTTAAAATTTCCAGATTTTCAATGTTAAACAGTCAGAAATTGGGTATTTATGAAAAACCAGTTCAGATACAAAGACAGAAATGTGAAACATTGTCAATCTTTTTCTCTTAATAAGGATTTAATAGCCCCAAGCCCCTCCCCTTATTGATATAAAGCTTACTAATTCTGTAGAAAAACAGTGGTTACTTGTTTGTTAGCTGTACTGGGAGTCAAAGCCACTCTACTACTAAACTACATCCCCAGCCCTTTTTTTATTTTGTATTTTTTATTTTGAGACAGAGTTTCACTAAATTGTGCAGATGAGCCGGGGATTTAGCTCAGTGGTTACAGTGCTTGCCTTGCAAGCACAAGGCCCTGAGTTCGATCCCCGGTACCAAAAACAAAACAAAACAAAACAAACAACCAGTATGTAACATATGATCACAAAAACAGAACTAAATTGTGCAGATGGATGGGACTGGAACTTTTAATCCTCCTGCCTTCACTTCCCGCAGTAGTGAGATCATAGGTGTGAACCATCACCCACTGAAAAAGAAAGTTTTTAAAAGATGAGCACTGGGCGTAGTGGCACTACCTGTAATCTCAGAATTTGAGAGGCAGAGGGAGGAGTGCCCTAATTTTGAGGCCAGCCTCAACTACAAAGCAAGACTCTGTCTCAAAAAAGAGAAACTTTTTTTTTTTTTTTCTGTACTTTTTGTTTTTGTTTTTGAGACCAGGTCTCACTGTGCAGTTCACTATGTAGCCCAGACCGGCACTGAACTCACGGCGATCCTCCTGCATCAGCCTCCCAAGTGCTGGGATCACAGACCTGCGCCATCACACCCGCCTCCAGAATGAAATTTTAGGGGCTGGAGATTTAGCTCAGTGATTAGAGTGCTTGCCTTGCAGGCACAAGGCCCTAAGTTTGATTCCCAGCACCAAAACCAAAACAAAACAGAATGAAATTTTAGTGCTTGCTTCAGCAGCACATACACAAAATAAAACTTTATTTAGCATGGTAGTCATATTTTTTTCTGTTGCATGGTTTTCAGATTGGACTATTTTATATTTTTGAGCAAGGTCTTGCTATATTGCCTAGTCTGGCACCCTCCTGGGCTCAAGCAATCCTCCTACCTCAGCTTCCTGTGTAACTAGGACTACAGGCACATGTCACTGTACCTGGGTTGGGCCCTTTTATTTTTATTTTTAAAATATAACTTAATATTTAGTTTGAAGCTATAGCATTATTAGTCTCTTTCCATCTTTGTTAGCCAGAATTGTTTTCATACTACATTGCTTTAAGAATTCTGTAACTATATTTTCTCTGGTATGATAGTCATTAGCCACATGTGGCTGTTAAAATTAAACCTTAAAATTCAGTTACTCAGTTATACTACCCACATTTCAAGTACTCCATAGCCACATATGACTATTAGCTACTGTCTTCAGCAGCACTAATATAGGACATTTTTATTATCACAAAAAGTTCTGTTGGACTGACTTGTTCTACAATATACTATCTTGGAGCTTTCAGAAGTTTTTCATTTTATTTTGTTTTTTGTATTTTGAGGGTCTCACTAAGTAGGTTAGACTGGCCTTGAAGTTATTACAGTCCAGGCTGGCCTCAAACTTGCAGCAGTCCTCCTGACTCAGCCTCCCAAGTGCTGGGATTACAGGTGTGCACTACCACACCCAGCTGAGTTTTGAGAGTTGGTGGATACAAAGAATCACTCTTGGATTTAAAATCTTTGAAAATATATAACCTATCAAAAGCCTATTTTATTAATTGTGAGCACCACCTCACAAATAATAGACTACATAGGTAATTGTTGGTGCTTATCTTTATGATAGCTTTAAACATAACAGGAATTAAGGTGAAATAAAAAGAGACATTATGTTTTTGCTCTGTGTCTACTTTTTATCACCCACTTCTCTATTATGTTAATATGAAGAGGCAGAGGGGGAAGGGAGAAGAGGAGGGAAGTCTCGGGCAGTTTATATTCTGTTAAATTTATATTCTGTTAAGTTCTGTTAATGTAGAACTAATGATACTTTGTGAACTAAACTTTTCTCTACTCATTCTGCACTTCCATGCCTGCTATCGCGGATACATGTAGTTGTAGATATAGACTATAATGAATCTAAACTTTTCCTTTAGGTTTATGTGGGAAGATTCTGATAACAGCAGCACACCAACACACAAGCCCAAGCTGCTTGCCCTTAGTGAAAATTATGAACTGTTTATCTATGAATTTAATTTGAAGGATGGAAGATGTGATGCAGCTGTATTGTGCAGCTATAGTGAGAAGACTCTGCAAAAGCTCATTGAAGATCAAGATATCAGTAAGTAGCCACAGGTGGTCTTTCAGTGTGTTTAAATTTGTGACATATATTTATGCACTTTTATATATTTCATGAAAAGTTCTTATAAAGATGAAATCAGTGAGGGAGATCTACATTGTCCAGATAGTTGCCACTAACCACATAGACCTATTGAGTATTTCAGTTGTGGTCAGTATGAATAAAGATGTGCTTTAAATGTCATATATCTACTGGGTTTTAAAAACTTACTACTAGAGAGGCTGGGGATTTAGCTCAGTGGTCAGAGTGTCTGCCTCACAAGCACAAGGCTCTGCGTTCAGTCCCCAGCACCTAAATAAATAAATAAATAAATAAATAAATAAATAAATAAAAATAAAAACTTACCACTAGAAAAGTGAATTATTTTCATAATTTTTTATATTAGAGGTTGAAATGTTATTTTGGATATGGGCTAAATAATATATATTATTAAAATTAATCACATTTCTCTTGGACAGTGCTGATTTATACTGCTACAGAGCTGTTAACTGTCCTGTCTTGATGGCTTCAGACAGCAAAAATGAAAGAAGCTAGGCCTCTATTTTAAAGGCAGTAACCTACTGTCTACCCTTGATCATAAGGTTCCTACATTCTCCTTAAAAAAAAAAAAAAAGAAATAAAGAAAGAAACAAAAGAAAAATCTCTGATTGTTATTGTGGGGGGTCTCTTGAGTAAGTTGACTGTTGTTGTTTTTGAGACAGTGTCTCGCTGTGTAGTTCAGGCTGGCCTCGAACTCACTATGTAGCCTGCACTGGCTTTGAACTGACTGACCACCTCTTTCAGCCTCCCAAGTGCTGGGATTCCAAGTGAGTCCCACCAGACGAGGCCCGAAGTTGACTTTTTTGAGCCTTTCTTCTGGTGTGCTGTCAGATTGAACATAAACAGAAGGAATAGGGACGTTGTATGCTGTTTTATTCTTCCTTTTACCTATCTCACAGTGACTATTTGCTTAGGTAGGTATGAACAATAACTGCCATGAGTCATTTGGGCTAAGTGCAGTTTCTTTTTTGTTTTCCTGCGTTATGCTTATAACATCAAATTTGCCAATTAAAAAACTGAGCATTGAGTTTGAAATATCCTTTTGTTTTATAGGTATTTCCATACTGTCTTTGAGAATTCTGTCATTTCACAATAACACATCATTATTGTTCATCAACAAAAGTATCATCCTACATGTTATATTTCCTGAGAGAGATGCTGAGATTAGAGTATTCAACTGTTTCACTTTACCCTTGCCGGCACAGACAGTGGATACCATCATTGACTCGGAGGTCTGCAGAGGAATTCTTTTTGTTTTGAGTAATTTAGGCTGGATCCGTATCCTTGACAGTAAAGATATTGACTGATATGTAACAGAGAACAACATCAAGAAAGTTTTAAGGGCTGGGGTATAAGGAAAGTGGTTAGTTTTCTAGTACAACTTTTCAGGGAAAAAGATTTTTATATACTTAGTATAACCACATTATTTGTATTCTATTCAAACCTCTTTCAGTGTTTAGATATATGCATAAATATATGTACACATACAGTCGTAATCATGTTACCGCTTTTATTCTTTTAAAATTGCATATGCTCTGCTTTACCTAATTATTGAAAATACACTTCTTAAAGCAGGTCATGGTGGCACATGCCTGTATTCCCAGCACTTGGGAGGCTGAGGGAGGAGGAGCACTGTGAGGTACAGGCCAGCCTGGGCTATATAGTAAGTTCAAGGCCAACCTGAACTAATAGCGAGACCCTGTCTCAAAAAAACAAAACAATGGGGCTGGGGATTACCTCAGTGGTTAGAGTGCTTGCCTACCAAGTGTAGGGCCCTGAGTTCGATCCCTGGCACGAAAAAAAAATGTATACTTCTTGAAGCACTTACTGTGTTCACATTCCAGGGTAGACTTAGGTGACAGCTTATTATCTTTTTGTGTATGACGTACTTCTTATGTCCAGTGATGATTCCGTCATCTTTTTGTTTGTTTACTTTGTTTTTGTTTTGTGAGACAGGGTCTTGCTATATAGTTCAGTCTGTCCTTGAACTCATTATGTAGCCCAGGCTGGCTTCAAACTTGAGGTAATCTTCCTGCCTCCACCTGCCAAGTTTGGGATTATAGGCATGTGCCACTATGCCCAGCTCTCCGTCATCTTGCTGAATGAATTTGCTTAACTGTGGTTAACTTGGTTTTAGAAAATATTAGGGGTTCTTTTTCTCTAGATCTGTAGGCCATCAGCAAAATTATTTCGAAGATTTGAAAAATACCTCTCAGTTATGATTTTGGGACTTTTATTTCTGAATTAAAAGGATCATTTTTCTACTTTACACGTAGCATTTTTAAAAGTGTCACAAAGCACTAGATCAACTTAATTTTTTTTGCCAGATTATTACTGGTCATATGTGACTATTGAGCATTTGAAATTGGATTGCATGACTTGGGACCTGAATTCTTAATTTTATTGTTTACTTAATTGCTTTAGATTTGAAAGCTGATACTTGATTCAGTTATTGGACAAGTTTTAAGTATGTTTTCATTGCTACAATCTTGTAGGTATAATAGAATTTCCAGGTTGTAACAATGAAAGCTGTTGTCTTATCGTGTGTTTTTTTTGTTGTTGTTGTTTTGGATATTTTTGGTGCTGGGGATCAAACTCAGGGCCTTGTGTTTGCTGGGCAACCACTCTAACCACTGAGCTCTTCGTGTGTTTTAAATGTCTAGGTGTCTTTATAAAACTAACATTTTCTTTAACGCTAACTCAAAGATATTTTTGACACAGTGGATGGCACACATGTAGCTTATGTGGATTTAGCACTTCACCAAGAAGATATGTACAATGAACAGCAACAGGAGCCAGCCAAGATTTCTTCCTTTACCTCACTGAAAGTGTCTCAAGACCTAGATGTTATAGTGATTGTCAGCTCCCCCAACTCTGCAATTGCTCTTAATTTAAATTTATATTTCAGGTATGTAAATTACTGTAGCTTTTAACCTGGGGTAAGTAATTAGAACCATAAGAGATTAAAAATGTACTTGTTATTCTTCTTCTGTGCAGTTATATCATGTTCCAACTCTTACAGAGTGAGGTGTTTGCTGTATAATGTGTGCAAATGACTACTGGCCACTTTTGCATTTTTGCATATATATGAAAGTTTTTATTTTGATGTAAAAGATATATATGGGTTATGTCACATACCTTTTGTTGAAACAGAGTCGCTCACTATGTAGTTCAGGCTAGCCTTGAACACACTGCGTAGCCAAGGCTGGCCTCGATCTCGAGGTGATCCTCCTGCCTCAGCCTCCCAAGTTCTAGGACTGTAGGCATGTACCACCATGCTCAGCTTTGTCACATACATTTTGAAATGCAGTCAATATTGTGGAATTTTAAAAGTCCCTGGTTGCTATATGTCATCCTTCACCTCTTGCTATCCATTAGAGTAGAAGAAAAGTGGAATTCACTTTGTATGTTAGAATTACTGCTTTTGTGGTTTGAGGTGCTCACTGTTTGTGCTTCATATTCTTCTTAAAGGACTTTTGACAAGATGTATCTGATTAGCTTTTTACTGCAGGGAATTTCAAACCTAAGGTATTTCCCTTGGGGGGCCTGAAGGTATTTCCCTTGCAGCTGTCTAAATATATTAGTAATAACTGAGTACTTGTTTGTGGTGCTTTTCAATTAGGTATTCTAGTTCTAATTTTATGTTTGAGGGCATATAACGTGCTTATCTAAAACTATGCCGGGCCTGGCATGGTGGCACATGTTTGTAATCCCAGCGCTTGGAGATCTGAGGCAGGAGGACCAGTGCGAGTTTGAGGCCAGTCTGGGCTACATAATGAGTTCAAGGCCAGCTTGAACTACATAGTGAGACCCTGTCTCAGAAAAAAAAAAGAAAGAAAGAAATTGTGACACTATAAACTTGGGTATGCACATATCACTGTAGTATGATGACTTTAACTCTTTTGGGAAGATACCTAGAAGGGGAGTAGCTGGGTCAAATGGGGTTTCTATTTTTAGTTTTTTGAGGAATCTTTATACTGATTTCCATAGCAATTATATCACTTTAAATTCCCACTAACAATGTAGAAGGGTTCTGTTTTTCCTGCATCCTCTCTAGCATTTGTTATTATTTGATTCCTCGATTATGGCCCATTCTTTCTGGAGTAAGATGGTGTTTCAGTGTTTTAATTTGAATTTTTCTAATGCCCTCCAATGTTGAACATTTTTTCATGTATTTATTGGTCATTTGTACTTCCTCTGAGAAGTGTGCATTCATTTCACTTGACCATTTTTTGATTGGGTCTTTTATTCTGGTGGGGGGGGTCTAATTTTTTTTTAGTTCTTTATATACCGACATTCCTCGTTTAACGACTGCATTACAGTCCTACGAGTTGGTTGTTAAATGAATTGGTCACTAAGTGAGGAATTGTACATAGTATGTACATTGAAATGTTCAGAACAAAGAAATGGTAAAACTCCAACTTGATGACTCTGCTTTTATTTGCATAACTCTTATATGCAGTGCTGTTATATATAACAGAATATAAAACTACAGTACTGCACGGTACAATCATCAAAAATTACAGGTATATGAACAAGGTGTACTTACAAAAGAAAATTGGCTATCATAACTTTCCACAGTAGACCACACTGTGTTTCTCAGATGCAGCATGTATTTTTATTTTTGTTCATACCCTCTTTTTCTATTTATTCAGCCCAAGCTCGCTCTGCAGAGCCAATTTATCTCCCACTCTCCACTTTTGCTTTCTTGAATAAACTTTTAAAAAAATTGAGGAACTGGGGATTTAGCTCAGTGGTTAGAGTGTTTGCCTCGCAGGCACGAGACCCTGAGTTCGAGTCCCAGCACCAAAAAAAAAACAAAAACAAAAATTGAAGCTCTATAAACAAAATGTACAGAACTGTACATACACACACACACACACACACACACAAAAAGATGGGTCCTAAGTCCGAACAGCATGCCTTGGTCATAAGTATGAACAGTGATCAAATAAGTCATTAAAGGAGGAATGTCTGTATCTGTTTTTATCATGAATGAGTGCTGGATGTGGTGGCGCACGCCTGTAATCCCAGCACTCAGGAGGCCAAGGCAGGAGGATCCATGAGTTCAAGGCTAGCTGAGTTACAGTGAGTTCAAGACCAGCCTGAAGTACATAGTGAGACCCTGTATAAATCCCCTGCCAAAAAAATCATAAATGGGGT
Organism: Hystrix cristata; assembly: GCA_004026905.1. Lineage (NCBI taxonomy): Eukaryota > Metazoa > Chordata > Mammalia > Rodentia > Hystricidae > Hystrix > Hystrix cristata. The sequence goes on along the minus strand of PVJO010024196.1, from coordinate 791 downwards.
ATCGGATTTTATCTAAGACTTTTTCAGTGTTTTTTGAGATGATCATGTGATTTTTGACCTAGCTTCTGTTTATGTGCTATATTACATTTATTGGTTTACATATGTTGAACCTACCTTGCATCCCTAGAGTGCAAGGTCATGACCTTCTTGGTTATGGCATACGATCTTTTGATGATTTATTGCATTCTGTTTGCCAGTATCTTGCTGAGGACTTTCACATCATTAGAGATATTACCCTGTAGTTCTCTCTTTTGGTTGGATCCTTATGGTTTTGGAATCAGCATGTTACTACCTTCCAGGAATGACTTTGAGAGTACTGTTTGCCTTTTGATTACTTTAGAGTTTGAGGATATTGGCGTTATCTTACCTAAAGTTTTTGTAGAATTCAGCAGTGAATCTATCATGTCCTAAGCTTTTCTTAGTTGATAGTTTATTTTTTATTACTGCTTCAATTTCATTGCCTGTTTTTGAATGACTCAGGATTTTTAAGTCTTCTTGGTTCAATTTTGGTAATTCACACATACCTGGGAATCTCTCCATTTATCTGAGTTCTCCAATTTATTTGGCGTACAGGTTTGTGAACTACAGGTGTTGCTAATAATCTTCCGGATTTCAGTGGTGTCCATTGTGATTTCATCTTTTTTATTTCTGATCGCACTGATTTGTGTTTCTTCTTTCCTTTTTTTCATTGAAATTAGCTAAAGGTTCCTGCGTTTTGTTTATTCTTTCAAAGAACCTACTCTTTGATTCATTGATTCTTTGTTTTTTGTGGTTTTTTTTTTTTTTTTTTT
>PVJO010024195.1:0-24758 GCA_004026905.1 Hystrix cristata | reverse complement strand
TGGAATCTTTGTAATCCTCTTCCTTTCTGGGTTTTTCCATAGCACTTGACAAGTATTAAAAAGAAGGTTCAGCATTTGAGAATAGTAACATAGATTAAAATTTTCATTCCGCTTCCTTTAAAAAGATCTTTGTGCTAGTAGAATTTAGTTCTCCAGAATTAAACTGGAATTCTCACCTCTCCATACTTTCTGCCTCCTGTGGCCTCCTTATCCTCTGCTTGTTCCTGACTTTCACACTGATGTGGGGCTTCTTGTATTTGCATCTTTCTCAGTATCTGCTGCTGTCACTTCCCTGCATGCAGAATGTCCCCAATCCTTTCCCATCAATTCTTTCAGATGACTTGAAGGTTGACCTTGAATGACCCCTTGGGTTAGCTGCCTTGTCTGGGGTTAACTTCTTCATACATCCCAGCAGGTTTTACCAATGGTCTGTAATTTGTTTCATCCTGCATGGTTTTCTGGTAAGTGAAAAATTAAAGATGTTTCCTTCACATGTACAAATTCACAATGCATCCATTGTATGGCTTGGACCAAGTCAATCAATCTCTTTCCTTTGGTATCTTCACCTCCAGTTGTTTAAATTAAGTAAATATAAATATCTTCCCAGTCTACCACTTTTTTTGCTGTACTGGGAATTGAACAGGGGGCCTTCACACGGAGCTTTATCCAAGCCCTCTTTTGTAATTTTCTTTATGAGACAGGGTCTCACTAAATAGCTAAGTTGCCCAGGCTGGATTCAAACTCAGGATCCTTTTGCCTCAGCCTCCCAGCATGCTGGTGTTGCGGGTGTTTCCATCATGCCCAGCTCAGCCTGGCACTTTCTAAATCTTTCACACTTGATTGTCTGAAGTCTTCCATTATTGTTGTTACTGGTCAGTCTCCTGAGCAGGGAGCAGGATAGAGTTAAGAACATGTAGAGAGAGGAATGAAGATACCTATATTCTTCTCTTGGGCAAGGCTTTCATTTTCATGTTTCTTACTATATCTTATTTTAAGTCGGGCTACATAATACAACTGGAGCAGAATTTTGATTTGCACTTTGAAGACTTCACCTGGAAAAGAGCTTTGATATTATGCAGCGGCATGCATAATATGCTCCGTGCTATTAAACACACATTTTTCCAGGTATCTGTAGTGAGAACTAAGAAAACAGAATACAGAAGAAACGGAGCGACATGATATCCTGTTCTCAAAGGATTTGCAGTAATGAGGACAGGGGATATATCACACATTTCCTGGAATAAAGGGTCAAAGAAACTTTAAGAATAAAAATAAAAAGAATCATTATATTTCAGCAAGAGAGAACATCTGTAACTAATAGACTAGTGCAAATTTTAGGGGAAAGCTTACCAAATCTTTTAACATTAGGCTTGTGTTAAGAGCTCCTGTACTGAATGTTAGACACACACACACACACACACACACACACACACACACACACACACATGAACCTTTAACTGCATTATCCTCTGTATTTGGAACACAGAAGGACATATTAAGCTAAAAAGTGTAGCAGAATTGAAGCTAGAAGTTCCAGAAGGTGAATCATGACACATTAGGCAAGGAGGGAGCTATCAAGTACCCCATGGCATGACCCAGGAAGGAAGAATCCAATAGAATCTTTAGACTGGAAGGGAAAAGCATAGACATACATCAAGACCCTGCTTACCTTCTACCTGTTAATAATACGCACGCACAAGGCTGACCTGCTCTGAGGACACCTTGTACAAAAATCAGGTCTATCTAGTGAAGCCATTAAGAACTGCCATTTCTCATAGTAACTCTACTTAGAAAAACAAGACAAAACAAACAAACAAAAAAACTGGTTCTTAGTAATAACTAGAAGGGAATGTTTGTGCGCTTTGTTGTGACGTAAAACATGCATTCACGTATTTTGTATTTGTATTAAGTTAATCTTTATGTACTTTCTTTGTAATTCTATTTCCATAAATAAAGTAATTTGGAAATGATATAGTTTGAATTTTGTCTTTACCAAACAAAGGAAAAGGTCTTTGTTCCATTTTCCCCCTAACATATTGTCTCTTTTTCCTAGTGATTCATTTATTTCTAAATATAAAAGTACATGGTTTTACTTTAGTAAGATTAAAAATTATATCACCTCTATGAGTCACCATTCATCTCTAGCAGAAGATAGACAATTTTGGTTAAATCATTCTCAAAGTAACAAGCCTAAAGACTTATTTTTCTGGCTTTCACAAAATCTAAAGTGAGTTGACCTGCTAAAGAAATATCATTTATGTAACAATCTCTGAGTCTGTTATGAGTGCTTCCAATAAACAAATACAACACCACTGCAAAATGAAAAGTGGTATGGCAAGAAAGTACTGTATGTTAAGACTTCCAAACATGAAAGGTGTGTGTGTGTGTGTGTGTGTGCACTGCTTTTGCTTAATTAGTGGGAATGGGTAAACAATGTTGCATCTTTTAATATGTAATAATTTACGGAAAGTACAGATCAGAAAAGGAGATGAAGGAAAACAGACATTGTTGTGTTTTAGGTAGTAGTTTCAACTGGTCCAAACATTCTGGAGAGAAATATGAAAATGCGCAGTGAAATTAAGTACAAATTGTTTTTAATTTGAATATAGTTATAGAATTTAATACACATACAGGACAGGAAGGCTTGGGTTCATTGACTAGAAATGAAATACATGGTATCAAGTAAGCAAAATCATTATATTCTAAAGTATTTCAACAACTATAGTCACAATGGCTACTTGTTATACATATAATACTAGTGCAGAAAGATGTATAAAAATTAAATAAAAATTTTAATCCAAGAAAGAAACTCACGTGAACTCTGAATTGGAGGAGTCAGGAAAGTGGATAGCAAGAGTATAGCCAAAAGGCTTGGGTAGTCCATCAAAATAATTTACTGAAACTACATGTACAAAAACATTTCAAGTGTGATACAGTCTGGTCAAAACCAAAATTTTTACTTACCTATTTTGACTTGCTGAAATGTACTACTGTACATTAACACTCAGAGTGTTCCAGTAGACACTCTGGAGACGGCAACTCTGATTCTCACAGCCCAGCTGATGACTCAGGAGTAAGGAGCAGCAGAGTGAACGCCTTAACAGGTACGTAGCCCTCTGTAAGATCACAGGTGCTACTCAGGAACAGTGCTTTTGTGACCACAGAGCAATAAATACCCCCACTGGTCTGGGTTTTGAATATTGCCAAGAAAAGAAAGAAACATAAATGTTTCCATGAATATCCTGATTTTAAAATTTACTTGATATTGTTTTTGGAAATCAAGAGCACAGTGTTAAGTTGAAAATATTACTCAATCCATGATAGACAGTTATAATTCAGTCTGTAAGACTCAGTTCTTGTTTTATTCACAAATTACATTTTTATCCTTCATTGAGTTTCAATTTTAATATAATTCATTTAGTTATCTCCATCCTATCTGGACACACACATCTTTGTACACTTTATGTACCATTCTAATTGTTTTCTATATGGCCATGGTACAGTATGTATTGTTATAAAACACATGGGTATTTATAAAATATTTAATGAAGCTTTTCTGTGTTTTTTAAGTTTATGCAGTGCTGAGTCATGGATAATTTTTAGCATTTTAAACTCATCACACATTTAATCCACATTAGTGTTCTTTTGAAGTACCCTATATGTTTTAGTCACTTATATTTCTATTGGTAATGTTATGGATTGACTTGTGCCTCCTCAGAGAAGATGAGTTGACACTTAATCTTTAGTGACATCAAATATGATGCTATTCAGAAGTAGAATTGTTGCAGATTCAATCAATTTCAGATGAGATCATTCGGGGTGGGGCTTAATAAAATATGTTTTAGATCCTTATGTGAAGGGTAAATCTGTACACAAAGACAGAGAATACAATACAAAGATGGAAAACAGATAGGTGTGCATCTATCAGCCAAATGTCAGATGGCTGGAAAAGCACCAGAAACTAGAAAAAGGCATGGAACAGAAGCTACTTGTCTTAGTTACTTTTCTCCCATTGTTGGGACAGAATACTCGACACCCAAAGTTAGGGGAAGAAAGGTTTATTAGCTCACAGTCTGCAGAGGTTTCAGTCTATAGTCCGCTGGGTCCGAGGCAGACCGGCATGGCAGACCAGCAGCCAACCAGCAGCAAAGTCAAGTAAGGAATCCAAGGAATGTATGCAAATAAGCAATGCAAACATGCAGCTAGTTAGCTTCTTCCTGTATCTTATCTAGGCTCCTGCCCTTAGGGCAGGTAGCACTCCCACCCTCAATTTTAGTTTCACATCCTTGATTCCAGCAGAACCATGCCGAACCGATCAGTGGATTAATTTAGTAACCGCACACTCTAGATCCAGCTATCTCTTACCACATGAGGCTTTGGGGGGACATCTAGACACACAAACCATAACACTACTCCATAGCCTTCAGAAAGAACCAGCCATGTTGTGAACCTACTCTTGGATTTTTAGCTTCCAGAGCTGTCAAACAATTATTTTTCTGTTTCTTAAGCTCTGTGGTTTAGTCTACTCTGTTACTGCAGCCCTAGCTAACTGAAACAAAAAGCTGTTTTTAGAGGGCTAGGAAAATGGCAGCCTAATACATGTACTCAGATATGTCCTTTAGGGGTGGGTGATAGTTTCTCTATGTGTGATCAAATAAGATAACTGCACAATGGTATACACACGATTGATGTCACTAAGTAATGATAGATTTCCCTTGAGAATTGCTTAATCGATTCACTCTTCCACTGTGATGCATTGCCCAGTGTCCAAATTTCTAAGCATATTTAGATTTGTCAGGCTTTCTTCAAGTGTTTTTAATCAGCACTGCATTTCTGCTTTCCAGAAATTACTATTCCCAACAATGAATTTTTCTAATTCAAGTGTAGGATGACTTTTTTCCTGTAATATTCAGAAACTGCACCATAAGTACTTTCTCCCACTCTTCAGTTCTTTCTAATTTTTTATGCTGTCTTCTGATGAATGGAAAATTTTGTTACTACTTTCCTTCAGAAACAATGTATTAATTTTTACCTTTAAATATACAGCATTTTCTCTCTATCCTGAAATCATAGAGTTAACCCATCTAAATTTGCATAAAACTTTTAAACTTTTCTCTACTTATTAAAGTCTCTGAATCACACAAAATTAATTTTTCCATGTGTTGTGAAATAAAGATGGCTATTTCTCCTAGTTTTAGAAATATGTATTGTCTGATGAAATCCCTTCCCACTGGTGTTTAACACCCGCTCTATCAGGCATCTTACTGCTAAGGACTCAAATTTCTATTTCTACATTCTTAATTTGGTTCAATTCACCTATATTTTTATCTATGAGCCAATATCACCTAGCTTTAACTATATTGCTCATATGAGCTATGCCAGTTAAACATGATTGTCAATATTACTGAACTGAGAAACTCCTGGAGAGGTGATTGGATGATGAGGGTGCTAACCTCATCAATGCATTAGCCCATTAGGCCACTTGTCCCTGGCCCCTTCCTTTCTGGGTTTGGTGTTCTCTGCTTTCTGGATACTATGAAGTGGAGATTTTCCCTCTGTCATGCCCTTCCAGCATGATGTTTCTGCTTTGGATCCAGATGACCATGCACTGAAACCTCTGAAACCATGAGCCAAAATAAACCTCTCTTCTTTTAAATTGCAGGTATCATATATTTTGCTCCAACAATGGAAAAGCTGAACGATACATGAGGATAACTAACTGCAAATCAAGCTGGGAAATAAATTCTAGTCATGTGTCGAGGATTAAAGAAGTGTGTGAACAATTAATCAGACAATCAGTATGTGGACATTGTCCTATTGACCACATACCTATTTTCTTCCTCTTATTTATTTTATTTTATTTCATTTGTACATGTTTGCAGTACATGAAGTTTATATTCATCTTAGGGAGTAGGTACACATACCTAACATATTTTGATTCTTTTTATTCTCCTTCTTCTCCCCACCCTCTTCCCTCTATCTCTAGATCCCCTTTACCCATTTCCATAATTACTTTTGTTGTTGTTGTTATGTAGTTCATGTTTGCAGCATATAATTATTATACTCATTATGAGTACTTGGGATGTGTACATGACGCATCTTCAATCTTCTTACATCCCCTTCTCCTCTCCCCTCTCTTGTGGTCTCTTGATACCATATGGTTTCTTTCATTTGAGTAATGCAAAGCCCCAAACAGAACAAAATAGAAGATGAGTAAAAAGAATTAGGGAGATAGATCATTTTCAAACTGTTCCTTTTCTTATAAAACATAAGCCCCTAGCTTTCAAAGAGAAACCTTAAACTCCATCTCCTGTAGAGTACAGGATTAGGATTTTATGCAATACAAATCCTTTCGTCACATCCAAATATGCCTTTATGTTATGTTGATATAGAAAATAAGAACAAGAAAATTTTTCTACCGTGGCCTTCCTATATATACAGTATGCAATGTTGTAGGAAGAACAAAGATAGCAAAAGAAGCTCATACTCAAAGACAACCACTGGAAAACTCAAAGACAACCATGGTAGTCTCAGGATATAGTAAGATATCCGTGGCAAGCCTCATAAAGGTCCTTGTGACTATTATGTCAACTTCACTGGATAGGATCCACCCAAGGGACTAATAAAGTACACATCTCAGAGTCTGTATGGATCACCAAGTTGTAAACTTGAGTACTATATATGGTCCCTGACCCTTTCCCCTCTGGCAGTGTTTCCCTTTTCTACTCCCTGGAAGCCATAAACTAAGCAGCTTTAGCCTTCTATGCCGTTCTGCCACAATTTTCTGCTTTGAAGCCAGGCTACCATAGCTTGAATCCCCTCAAACCGTCAACTAATTTAAACTTCTTCTCCTCTAATTCATGGGTGTTAGGCGTTGTGTTTCAGTGATGGGACATGTGACTAATACAGAAAATTTGTACTAGGAGTGTTGTTGCTGTGACTGAGGTTTGGAAGCCTTTAGTGCCGGTTTGTGGGAGAAGTTTACAAAAATTTGGAGACATGGAATGGGAAAGGCCTAGAATGATGTAAGCAGAGCCTGATAGGTGCTTCTATTCACAACTAAGAAGACCTAAGGGCTGAAAGGAGTGCAGACAATAAAGGAGAAGCTCAGGAGCTCAGGAGGTTTCACTTGGGAATAAGGACTTGACTGGCAATCAGACTAGGAGTCATGAGTGTCACAATCTAACAAAGAACTTGTTTACATTTTGCTATATCTTGAGACATTGTGGGAGATTGAGATAAGGGCAGTGAACTAATTGATTTGGCAGTGGAAATATTGAGGAAGCCCAACATTCAGGTTGTGGCATGAATACTGCTGGTTGCTTTTGCAGATTCGTACTGAGATTCAAACAGCAGAGCAGAAAAGTTTGAAAAACCTAAACTCTGGCCTAAAAAAAAAAAAATGTATAAAGTTGAAGCCAAAGGAGGTTTGGTATTAGCAATATTAAAGAAAAAAGAAAAACCAAGTACTTTGAATGGGAACAAGCAGGAAGACACCTGAGGGTGCCTCAGAAATTAGCAAGAGCCAGACATGGTGCAATCCCGAGCTGAAATCTCTGTAATTCCAGGACTCTGGGAGGCTCTGGCAAGAATATGACAGGATTGAGCCCAGCCTGGGCAATTTAGCAATGTAGTGAGTTCCTGCCTCAAAATTAAAAAACAAACAAATTTACAAAGTGTTGGGATGCAGCTCAGCAGGAAGGCACTGGGATCAACCCATAGTACCTTATAAGAAAATCAACAAGACACTCCTTGTCACAGGCTCAAGCTCAAGGGTGCAAAAGTTTAAACCTTTTATTGAAGAGACTCTGGGCCCCCTGCTCAAGAAGGCTGCCTAGGGAATTGGTTCCATGGGATTCATTTCACTGTGCTCAGGCACTCTGAGGCTGCTGCAGCTGTCATCAAATGGGACCTGACCACTTCTCCAGCTCGTGGCGGATCTTGGCCTCATCCATATGATGCTGTTTTCACAGTGCAAGAGTTGTGGAATCAAGAAGGTTTCGAACCAGACTTCAAAAGGCCGTGGAGGCCAGGCGAGGAGCCTGAGTGGGCAGTGCATGAAGCTGAAGTAATTAAGCCAAAGATACAAAAGAGACTCAGAACTTTGGAGATGCCAAAGGCATGGCATATCTGCAGAGGAAATGTGCAGGCTATAAGTGGACCAGTCCATACAAAGCCATACAGGCTGCACAAGGCAAGGCCAAGGGTGAGCCACTGAAACCCTCTGGAACTCCGGTCTCACCATCATGCGTGTCAGATGCTGGCCATGGAACTACAGGAGTTAATCCTTGCCCAGGATTTGATGTTTCAGTCTTGTTTTGTCCAGTTCTTTTCTATCCCCCTATAACTTCCTTCTGAAATGGAAATTTTTTCTTGTGGTATTTTATCTTGGAATGTAACGTAATTTTATTTTTACAGAGGTTCACGGCTAAGTGTTGAGTTTCATGAGAGATGTGGACTTGGACATTTGAAAAAATGCTACAACTATTGAGACTTTGTGAAAGGGAATATTGTGTTCCCAATTTCATGCAGAATAGGTGTACCATACCACATTACGTAGAATTTTGAACTTTTTATTGTCCTTATTTGGAGATTATGTATTGGGTTAAGGAGCTATATTTGGGTGTCAATTCGACACAGGGTAAGATGTGAGGGTTAACCTTGTGTCGACTTGATTGGCTTGTGATCTGCTCAAGGGATTAGTAACGCACACACTTTTGGATGTGTTTGTGTCATGGAGGCAATCTCTCTCAATCTCTCTCAATCTCTCTCAATCTCTCTCAATCTCTCTCAATCTCTCTCTCTCTCTCTCTCTCCTTCCTTCTTTCTGGCAGTGTTTCCTGCCCTGCTTCCTGACTGCCATGGACTAAATACCTCTACTCAACCATTCCCTTCCATCATGCTATTTCTGCCTTGCAGTCAGTCAACCATGGATTGAGTCTCCTAAAAGTATGAGCCAAAGTCAAAGTAAACCTTTTCCTCCTTTAACTGAGAGTGTTATGGTTGTGCTTTGTCCCCATTGACTAATACAGTCTTCTATCTCAGATGCAAGCAAAGTTCAATAAATGCTGTTGATTTTACTCTTTAAAGGGAGTAAGATCCTGTGTCCATTACTTTCTGCATCCCCGGGATCCAACTCTAAGTAGTTCTCTGTACCGTTTGTCCCATGGATACATCTGAAGTTACTTTAAGTAAATTCTCTATATTGATAAGCTTTAGATCTTTAATGACCTACTTTTCACCAGTGTTTATTTGGCAGTCTAAATCTTTTTAAAATTTGTGCAGTTTCTTCAATTACTTGATAGGTTTCTGATGTGTATATTTTAAATAAGTTTTATTTGCCAATAATCACACTTAAAGTGTTTTTCCTATAAGTAATTATCAGGCTTAAATTGTTTTTACCACCTCGCTCTGTTCCATTTTCTTCAACTTTATAACTATTATGTTGAGAATTTCAAGCTTGGGTGGGAACATCTTTGTCACTCAAACCCCTTTCAGTCATTTGTCTTACTGTTTGGAGTTTTCTCTGTAGTTTTTTGCTTATATTCTTCTGCTTATACTTCTTTCTGTCCATCTTTTTCTCTTTTCCTTTTTATTCCTTGGTATACTCACCTATATCAGCCCAAATGCCTTATGAATTTTCCATTTTAAATTGTTTCCCTAAAATTCTACATTTTGTGAGTGTCATGGGTTGAATTCTGTTTCTCCCAAATTCGTATGTTAAAGACTTAACTCCAGTACTTCACCATTTGGAAGTAGGGTCATTGCAGTGTTAAGTAGTTAAACAGAAGACTTACTGGGTAGGATAGCACCAAATACAATATTACAGATGCTCTTATTTAAAGAGGAAATATGGATTCAAGGAGAATGCCATTTGAAGACAGAGACTGGGGTGAAACTTCCACAATCCAAGGAATGTCAAAGATTGCCAGGAACTACGAGTGGCTAAGGGAAAGACATGAGACAGGTTCTTCCTCAGAGATCTCAGAAGGAACAAATTGTGCCAATAATTTAAGCTCTTAATTCTAGCCCCTAGAAGTGTGAGAAAACACATTTATGTAGTTGAAGATACGCATTTTGTGATATTTTGTTGTAGCAGTCGTAGGAAATTAATATAATAGTATTTGGCCTTCCATGTTATCAAAACCAAAAATATTCTATCTTCTCCACCGCATAGTATGGCTTTCCATAATTCTTGTTTACTTAACTAGTTTTAGAGAAGTTTTAATCTCACAGCAAAATTGAACAGAAAGTATAGATATTTCCAACCTAATTATTCCTTTTACACATCAAGAACTTTCACACTACCAACATCCCACACAGGAGCAGGGTATTTCTTAGGCCTGATATATTTACACTGAGGCATCAATATCATTCAAAGTCCATCTTTTACTTTGGGGTTCACTCTCGTTGTATATGCTGAATTTTGAACAAAATATACTGACATACATCCACCATTTTAGGATTATTCAGAGCAATTTCACTGCTCTACAAATCTGTGTTCTGCCTTCAGTCCTTCCTTCTTCCACCCTGGCCAACCACTGAACATTCTGCTGTCTCTGTAGTTTTACCTTTTAGAATGTGGCATGTAGTTAAAAGCTCAGCAATGTAGCCTTTTCATATCAGTTTCTTTCATTCAGTAATATGCATGTAGATTTCCTCTACGTCTACATGGCTTGGTAGTGCCTTTTCTTCATTTGGATGACTACAGTTTACAAGTATTATCAATTCACCTACTTAAGGATTTTCTGGTTCCTTTAAACTTTGGCAATTAGGGTGTAGATGCAATTTTCAACTCCTTTGGATGAAGAACACGAGTTTGATTTCTGGATCATGTAATCAGATTAAATTTAACTTCATAAGAAACCAATGACTGTCTTCCAAAGTGCCCGTACTGCTTTTGTATTCCCACCAGTGATGTCATCTGACATCTAACATCAAATTCATTACTACCTGCTACTGACTTACTAAGCTTCTGTCATACCTTTAGTTTTTTGTCATGGCAGCAGAACACTTTACGATAATACTTTTGTATTTGTAAAGATAATTCAACTGCTATTACAAGTACCACCACTGAATCTCATAATGCACCAAAGTGGGTATTATTTACAATTCACATAAATCCTAAGTAAAGGTTATGGAAATAGAAAGGATTATCTACACAATGAAGCCATTCAGTGCCTCAGGTTAACAAGTCAATCTTCGTCATCTTTAAAGTATGATTGATATGTTCACAATGGGCATTTATATCCATCTAGCATGCAGGAAAGAGGAAGATCAGAAGGCTACATGATTGGGCATGTAAGTGACTTTATTTTTTACTTGCATTTCATTGGCTAGAGGTGAGTCACGCGGCCATATCTAAGCACAAGAGGGACTGCAAAAGGCAGTATAGATGTTATTCCAGGAGGAAGAGTAAATGGCGTTAATGCCAGTCAAATGGCTTCCACTTTCTCTTAAGTGTAAAGCAGTCCCATAAAATTTAAGTAATTTTGGCAAAATAACCACTTATGAAATTATGGAAATAGTGAACATTAGAAATGAATTCGGGTACAGTTCATTCATTCATTCCACAAATATTTATTCTTTATGTGCCCAGCAGTGAGCAAAGGGTGTGATATGTAGGAGTAGACAAAGCAATTAACAGTCCAATCTTATATGAAGCTCATATTAATGATAACGGTTTAATTGACTGTTTAAAATAAAAATTCATTAACAGATATTCAAACTTATTGGTTCATAAATTATATTCAGTTTTAAAATCTATTGCTTTCCTAATAAAATAAAATGAGTTTGCACAAAATCCATAGATTCTGTATTGGATATTTCGCTAATGTGTTCCTTTCAGGGATGTTCCCTGAAAATGTCCAAGTGGCAAATATAATTTTAATGTCAAAGAAATGGCAATGGAGACACAGCAGGAAAATTCATACTTAGTCAATCTAATTCAAATTCAAAGCTTCAGCAGAAAATTTAGTTTCAAAAGACCAAATCGAGAAGCACATGAAGAAAGCTGGTCCTAAGGTGGTTGACTCATTCTAACTTCACCTGTGTTATAACAAAAGTCACATCACTTTTGTGGCTTTTTAATATATGAATTTTATGATTCGGTAACCTAGGAATGAGTTATTGAGGGTTGGTGAAGGGTATAAAATGTCAGTGAAAACTGACACATTTTTTTCACAAGAATCAAATATTAGTAGACTTAACAAAATAAAAAAGATATTCATAGAGCATTGCATTGTTTTTCTAAGTTATATGGGAATAAGTTAAGTTGTTGCACAATTGTAGAATTGGACAAGCTGATTCTAAAGTTTTTATAAAAATGAAAAGCACCTAGAACGACCAATAACTTTGGGGAAGAAAACAAAATTGAAGGATTTGACATGATTTGAAGATAAAACATAAGAATACAGTAACTGTGATAATATGAATTGGGATGGGATTTCAAAAAACAGAACAGTACTGACTCCAGCTGTAGAGTCACAAATATTTGATAAATTAATTTTTATAAAGATTACAATTATAGAAAAGCTGTTTCAATACATATTCCTGGAAAAACTAAATATCTAATGATAAAAAGATAAATCTTATCCATTGTGTTAGTCTGCTACCCATTGCTATAAGCAAAAACTCGATGCCGGGTTCTTTTTATTAGTAAGTAGTTCATTTAGCACACAGTTTTGGAGGTGCAAAGTCCAAATAAAATGGTGTCAGCTGTGGCAAGGGCCTCCAGACAATATCATAAGATGGCAGATGGCATCATGGTGAGAGTAAAAGCAAAGGGAGAGATTACATGGTGAAACAGGCAGCCAAAGAATGAAGACGGGTCAGTCTTACTCTTTATAACCTTCATTGCTCATGGGACCTGACTAGCATCACATGAGAGAACTGTTAATACTTTCCAAGTGGAGTTCTCTTAATAACTTCCCATTAGTCTCTACCTCTTTAGTGAGGAAACCATGTTCAAACTACAGTACCTATTACCTTACAACACATACAAAAATCATTTAAGACAAATCATAAGCTTGGGTGTGTATGAAAAACTATTATCGGGGAAAGAAATTGAAGAAAACACACTCTCAAGAAATTATTGTCTTTAACATAAACCTTTATCCATGTTATTATATTTTTATTCTACACAAAGATTATAGGAAAATAATTTTGTAAGGTGGAAATAGACAACAATGTCTTAAAGAAGATGGTAATGAAACAGGCCAGGTTCAGCTGCAGAAGCAGAATTAGCAGGGTAAAGAGATGGTACGTAGATAAACAGATATAGAGACAGAAGATAGATAGATGATTGGTAGATGAAAGATAGATGATAGACAGATAGACAAATAAATGGATAGATAGATAGATAGATAGATAGATAGATAGATAGATAGATAGAGATAGAGTTGATTTATTCCAAGGAATTAACTTATATGGTTTTGGTGGATGTCTAAACAAGTCTGAAATCCATACAGCCAACTGTCAGGAATGGAATGTTATAGGAAAGGAGAAGTTCGTGGCCAGAGACCAGAGCTGATGCTTGTCATCTACGTGGAATTTCTTCTCTTATTTCTTTTCCTTTTTCTCCCTCCCCTTTCTCACTCTCTCCTCTCCAGGCCTATTTGTTTTATTTTAAGACTCTTCACTGATTCAGACATCAGGCCCTAGCTTTTCCATAGCAATCTCACTTAACTACATTTGCAAATTATCTTCACAATGATACTTCAAATAAGGTTCAACAAAGTAAAAACTGATCATATCAAAATGACACACCAAAAACGCACCCAAAAAAACTAAGTAATAATATGAATGTTGATAAAGCAATAGAATCATTAGATTTAAAGCTTTTTTTGAATAATCTTCGTTTGCTTGTTTTGGTTTGTTTGCATATTTATTACATTCTTATATTAGAAAATGTGGTGTAAATTTAAATCCTCAGATATCAAGTCTGTCCTAGTTGGCAGTGTCCTGTTAACGACACATATAACACACACACATGAGTATATACAAATTGAGATTTCAGGGGCTGGGGATTTAGCTCAGTGGTTGGAGCACTTGCCTTGCAAGCACAAGGACCCGAGTTTGATCCCCAGCACCAAAAAAAAAAAAAAAAAAAAATTGAGATTTCAAGTAAAAAGTATGCTTTATTATAAAGCAAAACAACATGGACGTTTTATAAATCAAAATAAATTGATTTGGTGATAGATAAATATACAAATTGTAGAAAATATTGGACACATTGTAGTTTATCATAGAATTACCTAAAGGTACAAATGTTTGAGATTTTCGTTTCATCTCCTCCAGAAAATCTTCTTCACCTGCATTTATGGAGTACATATTTGTGGAAAAATATGATGTCTGCCCAGTTGAGAAAGCTTATTAAGTACTTCCCAGAACTGAGAACCCAAGCCAAAAAAGGTAGTGTTTTACCAAGACAGAACTAACTGAATAAAGAAGGTCAGAAACTGAATGCAAAACTGAGAAACTCATATATACACAGGAATGGAAGAATGAGAAAACGTGGAATTTTCTAGGAATCATGAGATAATACTGTCACCAGGCCTTAGGGCAAGAGGCTGAGTGAGTAGTCAATATGATATTACATTCATAGTTCTTCCATAATTTCAGGGAAAATTATTTTCCATGGATTTAACTGCTCAAGACTCAGAACACAGACAACAGAGGGAAAGTTGAGAATAGCATTAATATAGACCTTTAAAAATATGTTATATAAAAAGAAAATATACAAGCCAATGAAAAGTAGATAAAAATTCTAAATAACATTTGACAAACAGTACATTTGTTTGTTAAAAGTATAATGCAAAAAGACCAGTGAGATTTTTCCTAGGACACTAAAATAGTAAAAAATTATTAATAATTTTGTGTGACTAAAAAAAAATAGATGCCTCAACGCTATGTATTAAAATTCAAGATATATTTCAAATGAACCAAATAGTATACAGGGCTACTGCCGAAACTAAATGAAACTCATAATTTCATGCACACACACAACAGAGTTGTAGATTAGAAGTAATAGAGACATGAGAATGTAGGAGAGATTAGAAACATCTGGTCTGCCACCAGACTGCTTGCAGGAGACTCCTTGCTCTGAGGATTTCTATGTGACCTTGGGCAAGGTGAGTGACTGTGCCTCATGCCTTCATATTTAAAACAGAAATAAAAATAGTACATAAATTATAGGATTGTCATTAAAACATTACATGAGAATGATAAATATGTGTTAAATATACAAGTACCTGACTTTTACGAAACACTGCTAGAATGTATTATTGCTGTTTTCTTTAGTATGGTTTGTGCCAAGGAAGTTGGCAGAAGAGTAAATAGGAGGGATTTTAGCTCCGCCCACTGAGTAGGTTCTTGACTCGCAGAAAAAGAATTTCAGGATGCATCGACATAAGGCATAGACAGATTCATCAGGCAGAGTTACAAAGTAAGAAGAAATGGTGAAAGGACTCCAATTTAAGCATCCAGATGGATTTCACTCTGATGTGGTTCAGGCTGGTCTACTCCCACAAGAATGAGGCCAGCTTTTGTGGATAAGCTGAGATGGGCCGGGATCCAGCAGATCATTACCTCAGTCCTAGTTTCAAAGCTCCAGAAGAATTGCTATGGCTTGAAGATGATTTGGTTCCCATGAGATAACAGTTCATCTTGGGAGAGAGGATCTCAACATGCCAAGGTGTGTGAGGATTCGCTTCCACTGGAATCTAAACCGACTGCAAGTTTGGAGACCTCTATCATTCCAGGGGGATCTGGAACTAGACACTGTAAAAGCTGAAAATTGGATGTTTCTGCAAACCCTAAAAATTACTTACTCCTATCTTGGTCTCCTCATTCTTGGAGGTGGTTAAGAGAGGTGATGTAAACTTATGGCCGGTAAACCTTGCAATACAGACACTCCTTAATTGCTTCACATTCCTACAACACAGAGCTGAGCAGAGATCTAACTCAAGATTTTACAATAATAATGAAGACAAAAAATTGAGTTTCCTCATCTCATTTCTACCTCTCTTTTACCTTACAATTTCTCTTCTATAGTGTGATATTAATAGTATTGAAATCATTGTTGAAATAATTTCACTGAGGAACCATGATCCTGCTTAGATTAGCTCCTGTTTTGTGTAGAGGGGGGCAGGAGCTGTGCAGGGGGGCAGGAAAGGTGAAGGGCATCAAAGATAGCTTCCTTTTCCTTCTAGCCCATATTAATTAGAGTGTGAGGCAGTAACCTGAGTAGCTAATAAGCCTGAGCTCTTTTTCCGATCCAGGATAACTCTAAGCATCCTCTAAATACACATAACAGTCAACAGTGGAGAGAAAAATATAAAACAGCAATACATATTGCCATCTGAAAAAGGAGAAAAAACACACATAGCACAAAATAATTTGTTTCTTAGCAAGAAATCTTAATTTGACACCTTCGCCTTGCCCTCTCCTCGAGACCCTGAAAATAAGCTGCATCTCCCTAAACCCACCTTTCCTTGGGCTAAATTTATTTGTTCATTCATTGAAGGAAAATCTATTATGTCCAGAAGTATTGTCAGTAACTGTACCGAATTAAGAGAGAAAAATTCCAGCCCTAAGAAAAATGTATGTTTTCTCTAAATGACAAAAATTTTAAATTTAGAGAATGCTATATATGTTCTGAGATTTAGACACTGAAGCAAGAAGAATGATGGCAAGTACTGGGTTTGGGTGTGTTGCAGTTGCCAAAAAGGGCAAACAGAAAAGGCTACTCTGAGAAGCAAGACTGAATAATGACCTGAAGGAAATTTAGGTTCACTAAAATGAACTGACAACAGAGCAACTAACAGGAGAAAAAGGCATGTATGTTTACTAATGTGCACAAGGGAAATCATAGGAAGAAGTTACCCAGTCACCCAGTGAGGACCAGATGTTTCTATGCCCTTCTACATAAGAGAGGGAGGTGGACAAATGTAGATAATTCTGAAGGGTAGCAAATAACTAGTAGGCAGAAAGAATGGATCCAGAGACCAGGGCAAGGTTTGTATATTATTCTTCGGGAATTTAGTAAGCCTGAAAAATAAACAAGTTGGTGACATTCATGGGACTTCCTTCCTGTGACATGAATTTAATTCCTAAAACCTCAATAAGGAGACCTCAAAACAACAGCCTACCCGACTGTTGGGTGTGGTGGACTGATATGGCCAACTTGAGCAAGAACGTCCAGCTGGACTGAGTTGGTGGGTTCTGGACATAGAAGGTCCACCTGAAGATTATCGCCAACACACCACGAAGGAGAACAGAAGCAGAAGATAGCGTCTGGCTGTTTCCAGGAGAAGCTCTATTGTGACTGGCTCTTCTGAAAGGAACTCAGCTGTTCTCATCACAGAAGGAGCTTGAGGCCTTCCTATGGTGGAGGATGACTGCAGTTTGCTTCAGGGGAGCTCTGGTCTTCATCTCTGCTCTGAGCATTGTATTCTGGTTCCAGTATAGACTTCAGCTTTTTAGTGCAGACACGGATGTACATGGGACACTGCTGTGGGCTCCCAGCCCTTGATTGGATCTTTCGGGTCTCCAGGGAATACGTAGATGTTCTGCACTCTTCCTGCATTTGGCTTGTGTGAATGTTGTAATTTGTAAGTGTCCCGTACTAAATCTGTTCTCTGGCAAGCCACTGACTCTAGAAAAGTAACTAATACATTGGGCAGGTAAAAGAACATCAGAGAAAAACCTCTGCTAGTATCCCCTGACCTCCACAGGCTTCTAACTGAAAATGATCAGCCCACCAAGGTGCTGTATTTTGCAGTGATAGTCACTAAACTCCTTCAGAATTGAGAGAAGAGAAACCAAAATATCAGTGAGAACCATCCTTTCAGTCTGAAGGAAAAGTAAATGTGATGGTTACTCTTAGTTACCTACCTGTGGATTGAGAGACACCTAGAAAATAGATAAAGTCTAAGTCTTGTGTCTGGGAGTGTGTTGCTTTGCGGAGAGACTGGCATGTAGGCCAGTGAACTAAGGGTAGAGACCCTCCCATGTAGGCAACATCACGAAAGTGCAAGAAGAGAGAGGCTTGAACATGTGCAAGCTCAATTCTTCTTGGGCAAGAGCAGGTTTTTGCTGTTTCCGTCACTGCCGGACATCAGACTGCAGATTTCTTCAGTCCTGGGACATGGACTCAAACCAGCCATTCACTAGGGAGCTTCCAGGCCTTCGGTCTCAGACTGGGCTGCACCTTTGGTCTCTCTTGTTCCGAACCTTCCAATTTCTGAGGCCGAGTGTTGGTTTCCCCAGGTCTGAGGCCTATTGACAGCCATCGTAGGACTGTTAAGCCAGTGACTGTGTAAACCAATCTAATAAGTCTCCCTTCAAATATGTATATTTGTTCTGGTCTTCTAGAAACCCCTTATCTATACAGATCCTGAGTGTGTGCATACAGTGTGCCGAACTGGAAGTCAGGGGCTAGAAAAAAGTGAAACAGAAAACAGCTGATGAAAGCCCACATGATAAGGAGCAGACCAAGCCGAGTTAAGCGTTGCTTCTGATATTTTAGGTGTGCTCCTATTGTTTACAAAGCTCACTCCTGTCGTTCAATGGAGAGCAATGTCTAGAAAAATGAGAATCAAACACAGATTAAAGCGCCACAAAATAATAAGCCGAGAGTACACAAGAGAAGGATTAGCCATGTCTAACTCTAAACAAACCTTGACCTTGTGCAAGCCATACATCTTTTTCTAAGCAAGTGTTGAAACCTCTCAAGCCAAAATTTTCTACATTCATTGGCTGAGGTGCTAAGAGCCACAGTTTCATTAGAATGGACTATTCCAATCAAAAAATAGCCACCAGGATCCTCTTTCCCCAACTCCCTTCCTTTTCCAGGAATCTCTTGGTTCTTGTCCTCCCCTCAACCCTTCTGAAAACGGCTTTCATGTATCATTTGAGTTTCCCAATGTCTTTCTTATAAGACAGCTTGATATGCTGCCTTCAACAATCTAAATTCTTGACCAAAAAAATGATATATTCTTTAACCTCAATTGCTTTTTCTCCCTTAACCTTGTCTGAAATCTGTAATACCCCAGAGTACATACTCAGCTTGCATAAATCTGTCTCCTAATTGCAGCTCTGATAAGCCCAAAATAAACTCTGTTTGTTAGTCGAAGTGTGTCTCTTAAGGCAATTTGTCTTAAGGGCCAACAAAGACAAAATTAATACAATTGATTGATGAATCAGATTATGGATGGATGGGTAGATAGATGGATGGAGGGATGGACATTATTCTGTAATGGAAGGTGAAAGGAAGTTTGGAGCATTATACTTTCTCCCTTTTCCAAAAGGGAGACACTGGGACATTGTCTTATGTCCCAATTCTACTTCACTTTGCTTTTTTGGTGTGATCAAGAAATAAATTTTTGAAACTTCATATCATGTAATTCATAGAAAGAATATCTGCACCTAAATGACCTAGAAGTTTTAGCTAGAGGCATAAAAGTTTACTTTCAACAACAAACCCATCTGAAGAACATACCGGTGCAGAAAGAAAACGCCAGACCTGATGAGAGCAACAAGCTGTTAGCCTGATGTGTGGATATCTACCTTCAGTCTTCATAAAGGGTACAAAACTGAACATCTACATGGTTAAGTCTTAGTAGTGTGGTTCCACGCTCTTCACAGGTGTAGACATCTCTAACCAATAAGCCATTTCTATTTTCTCTTTCAGCCCTAGACACCCAAAGTTTTTATTAAAGGCTTGAATATTAAAGTGAAAATGAATAAGTTCAGTAATCTGCAGAGTTCATGCCTGTGAAAAGTTTATAGTCTAAGAAGGAAGATGAGAAGTTCCCTGTACAGTTATATAGGACCAAATGAGACAGTGGGTTTTCTGAGAAAAGAAAACATAACAAAAACAAAAAACTTCATCATTAGAACCAATACTGCTTAGCAAAACATCAAAACTTTCTTGTCATTGTGGTCGTGTTCATTGATACCAGCTTAAGGGAAAGAATTCCACTTAATTATATTCACTGACAAAGACACAACTTACATTCACATAATAATACCATAATTCTAAAACTACAAGTACAGTTTAGGGGGAGTGGAGAGGAAAAGATGACATTACTTCCATTAAAATCAATAAATCAGAGCTGGAAAGGTGGTTTCTTAGGAGAAAATAAGTTTTCAACAGTTTAATATTTTAGATCTCTGATGTACCCTAAACAAATAGTTGATAAATTAGTGTACATTTAAATTCCATGATTAACATATTCCTCCTTTAAAAGTAATTCTATGGGATGGGTAGCAATTCTTTTAATTTAAAAATACTCTGCAGGGAAATTCATAGCACACGAATTCTAGACCTAAGTGGGAAATACTAGAATTTCATATATTTTCCACTCCTTTTAAATAATACCACAGAGGTGAATAAATACTCCAGCCACACATGAAAATTGAGTATCATAGACAATAGTAATGGAATAAATGCAATGTAGTGTTATACAGCAATTTAAAGGCCACTATAAAGAAAGAATGCCATTTAGCAATTCAGGAGCAAAGAAAAGGTATAAACTTCATGTGAAATCTGAATGTTTTTGAACTCAGTGGCCCATTGTAATCCTAAACATCTCCTCTCAACCTGAATTTTAAGATTTTTAATATTATGTGCTGATATTCAATATTTCAGAAAAAATACCACTGGACTAGCTCAAATTCAACAGTGTCATTTATAACCTTGAAGAAAATAATACACTTCTCTCCTTTCTCCTGCTTTGAATTTTTCCTAAAATAACTTTTTCTTCCTCTAAGAATCAACTACTTATGCACTTGACAAGGTCTGAATACCTGCTTCCCACTTGGGGATTGAGGTTTGAATTCCCCATTACACTTCGAACATGCGAATTGTTTCAGAAAGTCTTTAAATGGCCTTGTTATATCTTCTTTCAGAGGTTATGAATCACACACAATAGCTGATAACAGCTAATTGTACAATATTTGAAATACTCTTCATCTCGAAGCAGGGCAGAGTGCTTGGCAAAGAGTATCATGCAAATAATTGCTTCATCGCTGAAAAATGTCACCTTCTGCACTCTGGAAAATCACCACCCATCACACCATGACAAAAGGCACAGCCTGCTTTCCATTGCTGGCATGGCTGAAGGATAAAAGTTAAAACACAGAAATTTCTGAAAGTGCAAATTTAAGATGTGCTGAAATGTCACAACATGTAGCTGATTACTAGCTACTTATGCTTGCTCTATTTATTTATTTTGTGGCTACTTTCATGTGCACCAGCAGGCATGCCCGTGAGAACTGATTAGACAAAAAGCAAAGTGACTTGTGCCACATTACGGGATTTTGTGAGAATGATGGTTCAGTCACGTGCTTTAACTTAATAGGGTATTGGCTAAAACACATGTATTGCAGAAGATAAGCACTAGGTCCAGAAGCGAGAACCTAGCCGCATTGGTGGTCTGCTGGAGACTGATGTGCAGGAGCTCTGGGGCTGTGCACCTCACGCCTCACACCAGAAAGGATCCCTCCAGCTGTGTCCTGTGGAAGCACTCAGTCTAGTCCAAGGACGCTACAAACTCTCACTGCGGAAGTCACTTCTCTTTGGGTTTTGCTTTGTTTTTCTCTACAATTATAGATTTGCCCTTGGTGATCTTTTATATCCTTTTTTGCTGTTGGTGATCTTTAAAGAATTTTCTCACAATATAAATCCACTGTATAAAAAACTCATTGTCATGCAATTAACCTCTGAGTCAAAATTTACCTCTTCTGAACCATGCAAATACTCATTTAAAAGCCGTAATGTGTAACAAAGAATGGCAGAAAAATATTAAGGTGCTGAGGAAGGTAGTTATCTTTCTGGAACAAAAGCAAAACTAGAAATAAAATGGATATAATATTCTAAAACAGAGGATTTAACCAATAGTTGCTACTAGGTCCAAAATTAGACTAACAAAAGCTTTAACTTTTTAATTTAAAAATTACTTGTATTTAATTATATTCTGTCCATGAAAGAAAAGTAATTCTGCATGTTATGAGACCATGCCTACTTATTCTCCTGTGGATGACTTCTCATTTCTCTCCTGGAAAAAGAAAAATGACCTGATACTTTCTGAATATAAAGTAGATTTTTTTTTCTAAGTGAGATTAAAATATGAAAACCAACCTTTGATTATTCTTCTGACTCCTGTTGTTAGAATATCAGGCCACTTTTTTACATATAGCCAAATTCTCAAATTTAGTTTTCTGTCCTTAGCCACAACCACTCCAAAAAAATAAAATGCCCTTCCTGTATTACTTACAAATTTATGGGATATAATGTGATAATTCAATATTGTACATAGTGTGTAATCATCAAATCAAGATAGTTAATGATTCCATCTCCTTAACTCTTTTTAAAATGTTTAGATTAACACATAATAATTACAAATATTTATGGGGTACAGTGTTATTTTTCAATGCATCTATATTATATATAGTTATCAAATCAAGGCAATAAACATTTTCATTTCCTTTATCATTACTTTGTAGCTGGAGACTTTTAGTGTCTTTCTCCTTGTTACTCATAAAATACAAAATAAGTTATTGTGAACTGTAGTCCCCTTACTGTTACCTCCAATCCTAGAATTTATTACTTCTGTCAATTACAGAAGTTTGGGTTTGGTACCTGTTATTCAGTCACCCACTATTCCATCTTCCCTCTCCCTTCCCCAGTCTCTAGTAGTAACTATTACACATTCGGGTAAATTTTTCTTTAACATTCACGTATGAAAGAGATCAAGTAGTATTTGTCTTTCTCTGTCTGACTTATTTAACTGATAATATCCTTTAACTGTATACATGTTGCTGCAAATGACGGTGTATCATTCTTCTTTAGAGCTAAATATTATTCCATTGTATATATAAACCACATTTTCTTTCTCCACTTATCTATTGATGGAGATCTAAGTTGATTCCTTATCTTAGCTATTTCCAACAGCGCTACAATAAACATGGGTAAGCGGGTACTTCTCTGATATGCTTATATTATTTCCTTAGATATATACCTGACGTGGGAAGCTGGATAATATAGAAATCTAACTTCAGCGTCTTGAGGAATATTCATACTGTTCATAATAACTGTGATAGTTTATATTCCCACAAATAGAGAGAGTTTATTTTCTCCACATCCTTGCCAATCGTTTTTATTACTATTTCATTATCATAGTTATTCTAACTGGGGTGAGATGACATCTCATAATGGCTTGGTCATGCACTTCTCTAATAGCTAACGACATTGTCAATTTTTTATAAACTTGATATTCTAGATGATTTCAAGATTATACATTTCAATGACCTCAGATGGCTTTAAATAAAAGTTTAGGCTGAGGATTTAGCTCAGTGGTTAGAGTGCTTGCCTACCAAATGCAAGGCCCTGAGTTCTATCCCTGGCACAAAATAAATAAATAAAAGTTGAGTCCCCCTTTGTCTCTTTTTCTATTCTGCCACTGGCCATTTAAGCTATCATCACTGAGTTATTTTTTTGCTAGTCAAATTTTGTTGTTGTTATTTTGGGGGTATTTTGTAGTTTATTTTATTGGTACATTTTAAATATACATAGTGATTACATTCATCGCTGGTCAATTTTTTTCAAAAATAAAAATAGACTGCCACTTATTACCACTTGACCCTTCAACAGCTTTCTAGTATTTAGAGTTCAGATGTATAAAAGTTTGCATAGTCTCTAAACCTCACTTGATTATGGCTCAAGGCCAAGCTCTAGTCATACTAGCTTTTTTCAGGTCCCCAAAGGAACCATGCTCCCTTGCCAAGAGGCCCATTCCATAAATATGAGATGATATATTTAATCTTATCAAAGCCTAGTCTACTTTTAAACACTATCTTTAACATCATACCACGGCCTCAGGAATGTCTTACCTAAAACTCATCTCAACATTCTATCCGCCTTCTCTGTGCAGAAGCATATACTTAGACTAATGCCAACTGCTTCTCCTGACAAATAGCTACCTTACTAGTAATTGATGCTCATCATCAATTTTCATTATCAGTGGAGGTTATTTTCTATAAAGTTGTTATGAACCCTGAATTGGTGAATATTAAATACTTGTTCCTAGGAGAGGCACACTATTAGTTTCTGCGGTTAGGTCAGGGAGTCTCCTGTTACAAATATTTTCATCATTCAATCAGCACATAACTAATTTTATGTGTGCTTTTGTCCAGTGACACCTTATTTAACATGATTCATCAGTCTTGAACTCCTGGCAGACAGCACTGTAAGTCATGCACCCATGAAACTTGTCTATTTCCTCCACTCAGTCTTTTTGTGGTTAGAAATGCTACAACACAGAAGTTCAACCC
This sequence comes from Hystrix cristata, assembly GCA_004026905.1. Lineage (NCBI taxonomy): Eukaryota > Metazoa > Chordata > Mammalia > Rodentia > Hystricidae > Hystrix > Hystrix cristata. The sequence continues at coordinate 422 of PVJO010024195.1, read as the reverse complement.
TAAACTGAGAGGCTATTCTAAACAACAATATTGCCAACAAAGGGACCAAAAATATTTTTAAAAATGACACTGAACAGACCATGAGGAGGGCACTTATTTACAGTGTAATAACCGACATGAGAATCTCTGTACCACTTCACTTGTCTGACACCAAGAGCCCACTAAACTTTTTGCCACTTTGCACAATCACATACTCATGAATGACTGCCAAATTGCACAGAGTATTGATTAGTGGATTACAGTTTCCAAATAAGGAGGTTCATCTCTGTATAAATATGTGGTAAATGTGTATTTCTTCTACTATACTATAAGCTCCATGAAAACAAAAATCATTTTTAGCACTGTTTACTGTTTTGTTGGCAACCAAATTACACACACACAAATGCACAGATACATGCAAACACTCAGTATATATTTATATT
>PVJO010024194.1:0-24784 GCA_004026905.1 Hystrix cristata | reverse complement strand
ACTTCATTGAGAACATTTAGTTTGTAAAGGAGAAAGCTGGAACTCAGAGCTATTCTGTCTTAGTGACCAATGACAATTTAAAATGTTCATTTACTAATGAATAGTAAAAAAGGGGAAATACACCACAGTGGCCAATATTACCAAGAAGGCAGATGACTGCCACAAATCTATCCCATTTCCATCCCTAGCGCCGTGGAAGATGAGTACATGAAGACAAGCTTGCCACTTTTTTTTTTCCCCAGAGTAATTGGTTAAAGTAATCCAACTGTTTCCAAATCATTTGATCATAATCAAATCAACTGATTTAGCCACTAAGAAGCTTGAATAGCAGTTTTACTTTTGACTGTTACATAAGATAACTCAAATCCCTTAAACTCTCAGGCTGTTGGTTGTCTTATCAGTAAAAGGAAAAGGACTAGAAAATAGATTCCTTCCAGTTCCCAAATACTACTAAGATTCAGGATTTTTTTCCTTTTTCTTTTTGTCATGCTGGAGCTTGAACCCAGCATCTTCCCACTGAGCTACATCCCTATCCTTGTATGTATGTATATGTGTGTATGTATGTATATGTGTCTGTATGCGTATACATATGCATATACGTATGTATTTTTTGTGAGACTGGGGATTGAACCCAGGGCCTTCACACTGAGCTACACCCCAACCCCCTTTTATTTTGAGACAAGGTCTTGCTAAACTGCCCAGGCTGGGGTCAAATTTGTGATCCTCCTGCCTCAGTCTCCCAGAGGGCTGAGATTACAGGCATGTGCCACCACATCCAGCTGATTTGTTTTGTTGTTGTTTTAAAAGAATTACTCAGACTAGCAGCTTAAGACACAAAGTGACGGCTATTATTGGTACCTACTTTTCTATAGGAAATAGGAATAAAGTGGTCAATCATCTTCAAATCTATTCTTTAATTCCACTATCTAGTACTAGTCTCTCAACTTCTCCGATTTTATTACCAGATAAACAGCGCTGGGTCAATGCAATCTGTGACAGAGAGCAGTGACAGTATGAATGCATCTAGAAAAGTCACCTTATTCCTACTTTACTACTCAGAGCAATCTAGTAAACTTTCAATAAACTGGGTTTTAAAAATTATTTTAAGTAAAAGTCTTCATGCCATTTTATGTACATATATTTTAGTACTCTTGGGTACTTCTCATGCTAACTCTTAAATGGAAAATAGTCACAAAAACACCACTTATGAAGTAATTACCACTTTGAAAGAAGCTCTGATGTTTTTATAATCTTTTTGGTTTATGTCTTATACTCTAAGTATCTACTTTTAAGATAATGATACACAGTGTTTTAACTATTGTTATCCTATTGTTACGAAGGTTTATTTCATAAAATAAAAAATATAGCAAAAAGTTTTTTTTTACCAAATCGCTTTCTTTCAATTATATGTTAGACAATTTCTACTTTTCATCTGTCCATTTTCTTTCAACATTTCTGCAAAAATAATTTTTTTAGCATCCTAAGCTTCAGAATGGCAGTCACTGTTAATTACCTACTCATTCTTCCCTTCTTTACTACTAACACACCTTTGGTTACGTATGGAATGGCAATGCACTCACTTAGAAAGGCCCCCCAGCACCGTGGGCAGCTAGATGTGATCACATGACACAGTCTGGTCAACAAAGTTTAAGCAGAAATCTACTAGGTGGGGTTTTGGAGAAATCTATTAAGTCCCTGATATAAGGGGAAAGATTTAATTGGTTATGTGCTTTGGCATATGGGATATGGTTCAATACCGAGAGCCACAGTAAGACTTAAGGGTCCTAAAGAGAGCCCCAACCTAGGGATGATGGGACAGAAAGAAAGGAGAAACTTCAGCCCCTGAGGAATTTTTTGAAGGCTATTAACTGCTCTCATGTGCTTAGCTTCAGACTTGTTTTTTCTTTTCTGTGTGTGTGTATGTGTGCGTGTGCGTGTGCATGTGCATGCACATGCACATTAGTGCGATAGGATTGAACCCAGGGCCTTGTGCATGCTAAGCAAGCACCCTACCACTGAGCTACCTGTCCATTCCCTAGGCCTCTTGTTTTTTTGAGATAATCACTGTACTCTTTTAAACCACTCTTTGCAATCTGTTATATGTAGCCAGATACATTCCTGAAAGATGTAGTCAATAGAACCGTCCCACAAAATGGCCAAGACATTTTATGTTTATATTTCTGCATTCTGATTTTATTCACCGAATGTTACCTATTGAAGATAGTTCCACATTATCTACAAGTGGAGAACCTCCTTGCTCTATTTAACATCTCCATAGAGGTTCACTGATGTGCCATACAATTTTTGCTGCTATAGGGTGAGTAATGGATATATTTTTAAGAAGGTTGAAGAATTGGCCCACAAGTCACTTGTGTGAAGCTTTCCCTCACTTCTCCAGAATTAACTCCTTAAGTGCACAATGATGTCTGCATACAGCTCAGTCATCTATCACACTTTACTGTAATCATTTTTCAGTCATTCATCTCTCTACCACCCCTGTCCCTCACTGCATCATAAATTATGCCATCTACTTTCCTAGACTGCCTATAAATATTTGTTAAGTGAATAACTCTTAGTAATCACTTTTATAAAGGAAATAGGGGACTGTTATCATTCTTAACTCTCAAAAAGTCAGGTCTGTAGACTCAGTTGGAAGGACCAAAGAGGTCAATTAGCCTCCACTAGCTGCCTTCAAGTAAGAGTGATAACTGTCTTACAGAAGCCATGTCTGCCGATGAGTAGTTTTAATTATTAAAAATCATTTCTTATAATAACTTGAAATCCCTCTACGTGTTTTACATGGAGGTTGGTATTGAAATAGTGGATAGGTCAATTGTGTTTGGTCATACAAAGGAGATAAAAGACAATGGAACCGTCTTCTTTATTCTTCCTCTTTCTTCTCTTCCTTCTGAGAGGTTTTAAAAAAATACAGAATAGTACAGAGAATAATATTTATATAGTCTTGTACTTTGAATAGATGTTTACAAGTTGTCATCTTTCACAGCTTCTAAAGATGTGTTTAAACAAACTTTTTGACAATTTTCAAACATACACACAAGTGGAAAATATAGCATCAAGAACCTCTGTGGACCCACATCAGCTCCAAGAATTACTAATCCAAGACTGTCCTTGTTTCAGCTACACTCTTCACTTCTTTTCCTGATTATTTTGAAGTAAATGCTAATACCATGTAATTTCATCTGGAAATAGGTCAAATCTTCCTTTTAAAAATGCCTATTGTAAGAATGACAAACTAGAGTCATTTATAGGAAAATGGATGGACCTGGAAAATGTAATGTTGAGTGAAATAAACCAGACTGGCAAGCTTGAATACCACATGGTATCCCTCATTTGAGTGTGGCAAAATACAAACAAAAGACAAGTGTGAACAATGGATACAAAAAGGCAAAGTGTTAGATATAAGCTGACAGACAAAGGGTCCAAGGGAACAAGAAGAGGGCAAAGGGGGAGGGGAATGGGAAGCCAGAGGAATAATGATATCCTAAAAACAAGAACCTAATAACCCAAACTTAAAACAGTGACACGTATACTAGGTACTACAGTAACTTTATGTAGTTGTGACTTAATGCTGCATCTATGTGGTTGTTTGCATTGCTCGTTGTCATAAGCAAAAGGCACAATGTATTGTCGTCTGTAAGCTTGTGTAATGGCCTGTAAGTTTGTGTAATTTTGGATAAATTTTAATAAAAATCTATTAAAAAAATGCCTAGTGGTTTGGGGTTGGGGATTTAGCTCAGTGGTAGAGCACTTCCCTAGCAAGCACAAGCCCCTTAGTTCGATCCCCAGCACTCTCCTCCACCGCCCAAAAAAGCCTAGTGGTGATGATGGCTAGGACTTACTAAATTAATTACTTTGAGCCAATTAATTATACTGTATGCTGAGCACTATGAGTCAAATATTTTTGCAATAATAAATTAACTGATTAATAAATAAAATAATGTAAAAGAACAGCTCTTTGAAGTAAGCAGTATCTCAACTGTATGGAAGGGAGGTAGGCTGACAGGCTAAGTAACTCACTCAAGTTCAATCACTAGTAAACAGCAGAACTGGATTCAAGTCCAGGGCTCTTGGATCCTAACATCCAGGTTCTCTGTATATCAGAAAACTCATCAAAATCCCAAATATAACATGTACAAAATTTAGGAACTTCTAAAAGTATTAAAATGGTAGGCAAGGATCATTCACCTAAATTCATTTTATTTGAATTCAAAAACTTTTTTTAAAAATTGGAACATTGATTTTTATGTTCATGTGGGAAGAATAAATTTGAAAATTAAAAAGAAAATAAGAGACCTATCAGTCTAGATTTTAAAATTTATTAAGAAGCTACTACAGTTTTAAAAAGTTTAAGAATATTACAAGGAGAGAGTAAAAGATTAGTGGAATGAAATCCAGAAAGAGTCAAATATATTTAGAAAATTATTTATGATAATAATAATATTCCAGACCACTAAGGTAAAGATGGACTAATCTTAGAAATAATGTTAGGGCAAATGAGTACCAAAAGAAAACAATAATAAAGTTAGATCACTACCATACACCATACAGAAAAAGTGAATTAATGATGAAAATGTTAAAAAAAACCCTATAAATTGAGGAAAATATTTTTATAGTCTTGGAGCTAGAATACCTTGCAAAATAAGATGCAAGTCAGGAAGCCATAAAGAAATTTAACGGATAAATTTTAGTAGTTAAAATATACAAAAAATTTAACAGTAAAATATAATATTAAAAACTAAGGCAGATGCTGACATGAAGTAAAATGTCTGCAACATATACAACAAACAAAAGACTGATATTCACTGGGCATAGTAGTGCATATCTGCAATCCCAGCACCTTGGGAGGTTAGGACAAGGAGGATCGCAAGCTGAAGTCCTGCCTGGGCTATTTATTTATTTATTTATTTATATTTATTTATTTATTTATTTATTGTGGTGCTGTGGATTGAACTCAGGGCCTTGTGCTTGCAAGGCGAGCACTCTAATCACTGAGCTAAATCTCCAGCCTCTGCCTGAGCAATTTAAAGAGATCCTGTCTCCAAATAAAAAACTAAAAAAAGGGCTGGGAATATAGCTCTGTGGCAGAGTACCCCTGGGTTTGATCCCTGGTACCACATACACTCAAAGAAAGATTTATATTAAAAATACATGCAGAACTTGTCCAAATTGGGCAAAATTAATAAGAAAAAGGTAAGCTGCTTAATAGCAAATGAAAAAGGGCACAAAATAGCAATTCCCAAAAAAGGACAAATGACCAAAAAACCATATAAAATGATGCTCAACCTCACCAATAATTTAAGAGTATTATAATGGTAATAATATCTTCAGTTGATTAGCTTTGTAAGACTAGAAGAGATTAAGAAGACAACATTTCTGTGAGGTCTCATAATAATACTCCAAGACACGAATGAAGCCCACAGGCATACTGTTTGATAATCAGTGTTTTAAAAATAAATGGAAAAATTTTAGTTGAGCTAAGCTCACCATCTCACCAGTTTCTACCATTTCCTATACCTTATTACATACCTTTGAACAGCCTGACTCTTGAAGGTAGTCAAAAGGGAAAAATTTCCCTGATGTGCTATTAAATTTTAAATTGTTATAACTTACAGCAGTGGTGGTGAACCTATGGCACATGTGCTGCAGCAGACTGTTATCACTGAAAGCTCTAAAAGGTTCGCCATCACTGACATACGGTAACCACAAAATATGGTATCTGAAAAAATAAAAAAACTTGGATGCTGCTTGAGTTATGATAGCCTAGAGAAATATGAGCAAGATTCACACACACACACACACACACATACACACACACGTTTGTTTTTAATATCATATATTACATAGGTTAGTAAGGGCAAAAAATTGGAAACAATCTAATGCCCATTAGTGCAGTACAATACTAAGTAGTAATTACAAAAGACTGGTAGATCTTCATCTACTGACTTGGAAAGCTATCTCTGACACTTTGCAGTACTGGGGATTGAACCCTGGGGCTTCACACTGAGCTATATCCCCAGCCTTCTTCAAAAAAATTAATTAATTTAATTTTTTTATTCTGGTTTCTGAGACAGGGTCTTGCTATGTAGTTCCACACTGGCCTCGAACTCATGGCAGGCTTCCTGCCTCAGTCTCCAGAGCGCTGGGATTGCAAGTGTATGCCACCACGCCCAGCTTGCTTCTGATAGTCTGGTAAGAATAAAGAGCAACTCAAAGAAAGCAAATTCCATAAGGACTGGAATTTTTAATTATTGTATCTCAAGTACCTGGATCAGTGCCTGATACAGAGCAGCTCTAGGCCTTTGTTGAATGAATGAATAGCATGAGTTCATTTTTGGAAGGAAAAAAAAAGGAAAGACAAGGAGTAGAAAAGAAAGAAGGTAGATAGGTAGATGCTGAGATTATGAACTTACTACCATTTTGCATTTTTTAATTTAAGCCTTTTAAAGTTGCAGGCACAGAACAAGCAAAGATTGAGATTTGGAGGTAAGAAGGGGATGTCTGCTAGAGTAGCAGGTCAGTCCAGTTAATAGAGAGAGAGAAGTACAGGTGAGCTGGATTCATGGACTAAAGAGGGTCTTAAATACAGCAAGGATTTTGGGCTTTTCTAAATTATAGTATGGAGCAATTAAGGAGCTGCTAGGCAATATGAAGATGCTCAGATGAAACTGGTATTTTAAGAATGGAATATGTCAGAAATATATGATGCCCAGACTGTCAGGGAGACCTGGCTACTGAAGCATGACTTCAGAGGACTCTAGTTCAAGCTCCTACTCAGGAAGTCATTCAGCTTCTGTTTAGATATTTCCAGTGTCAAGGAGATAATGATTTCATGAAGAAACTTGTTTTGTTAACACAGCTTTGCAGGAAATTTATTCCTGGTTTTACTTGACAATTTGCAAACTCATGTCACAAAGTTGTTTCAATTCTTCTAGTAATTTGGGAGCGACATGATTACAATGTGGACTCTAAAATGACAACAGGGATAGACAGGGTATGACATCAGGTAATGGGATGGAAGATTTACAGCACAGTAGTACCCTTTATCCATGGGGGTATGTTCTAAGATACCCAGAGGATATATCTGGAAACACGGATCATATTAAACTCTCAATATATGGTGTATTTTCCTATACATACTTACGATAAATTCAATTTATAAGTTGAATAGGCATAATAAGGGATTAACAATAAAAAGCAATAAAATAATTAAAACAATATACCATAATAAAAATTATGGGAATAACTTAACTGTACTTACCCACCTTCTTATGATGATGTGAGATGATCTTATGGCTTCGCTCATGTATTTGAAGTGCCAGCATCATTACTGTTATACTTTGGGCCATTACAAACTAGAATAAGTGTTACTTGAATACAAGTGCTGATCTGATAACCAAGATGGCTACTGAGTAACTACTGGGCAGGTAGCATATACAGCATGGATAGGCTGGGCAAAAGTATGACTTATATCTTGATCAGAATGAAGCAGGATCATGTAAGATTTCATATGACTCAGAGTGGCTTGCAATTTAAAACATATGAATTACTTATTTCTAAAAATTTTCATTTAATATTTTTGGACTATAGTTCATTTTGGGTAAATGAAGTTTCAGAAAGCAGAATGAAATAAATAGGGACCACTGTATTGCTGTGTGATTGAGTATGAAGGATAAATAAAAGATACACATAGGTATGAGGCTAAAGTGACTGGTAAAATGGTAGCAGAAGTGAGGCAAGCAGAGAAAAGAAGTAACCATCAAGTCCATTGCTCTTCTGCTTAAACCCTCTAGTGGCTTCCCATCTCATTCACTTGTAAAAGTTAAGTCCCTCAAATGGACTCCAAAACCTAATATAATCTGCCATAGCTTCTCTATCTCTTTTCCTCATCAACTTTCTTCCTTCCAGTCTACTCTTTCCCTTCTCTCCTGTCATGTTAGCTTCCTTCTTACTCCTTAAACATGCCAAGCCTGTTCTGGCCTCAGGCCCTTGGCTCATTCCTCCAGCTGTACTATTCTAGTCTTACCAATCTAAGAAGCAGTCATTCACCCCATTCAGGTCTCTGCAAAAGTACACACTTCCACCAGCAAGGCCTCCCTAAGCATTGCACTGATGACACCAACTCTCTTGTCCTAGACAGGTATTCTGTATCTTTGTTTCTATAGCATTTACTGCTCTTATGGTTTGTGTCCAGATGTCCAACCAAAGCCTCATGTGGTAACAGGCGGGTGGATCAGAGGTGGCTGGATCTAGAGTGTGTGATGCTGGGATTAAGGGCATGAGATTACTAAATCAACCCACTGGTTGGTTTAGCACTGCCCTAATCCCGGCAGGCTGGATAAGACATTAGGCACAGGAAGAAGCGGGTTACCCTCTTGCTTGCTCTCTTGCTTGCCTTGCTGCCTTCTGCCTGTCTGCCATGCCACCCTGCCTTGGATCCAGCTAATCATCGACTGAAACCTCTACAAACTGTGAGCCAAATAAACCTTTCTTTGCCTAACTTTGGGTGTCGAATATTTTATCTCAGCCCAAGAGAGAAAACCAATTAAGACAACTGCCATCTGACATACTCGTTTGTGTTTTGTTTCTCTTCTCATTGTTCCATTGAATGAAAGCTCTGCTCTGTAAGGGCAAAGACTGCAGGTGGGTGGGGTGTGAGGAGGGAAGCAAAGAACCAAAGAATTCCTAAAACATACTTCAAGAATATAAAGCTTACAGCACTTGGCTAGCATGCACAAGGTTTGATTCCTAGCACTGGGGAGAAAAAGAAAAATCAAGCTTTAAAGGCAAAAAATAGCCATATACACTAAAACGAAAAGAAAAGCATATGTTTTTGCAAGCCTGTGCCAGGCAGAAGAATCTTCCGCGGTAATCACTTACAACTGTAAGTATCAAATTCTGATTTTTATAAGTAAATCAGACTTGAAGTCCCAAGAGAATCATTCAATTTAAGTTGCAATTAGAAAAACATAAGGATTTCTCTAATTTGGCACTTACTCATGTTGATAACCTAAGATGGAACTCTGAATTTAGGTCTGCTATGATCACAGCATTTAGAATTAATATTGTTTCATCTCTGAATTTGAAAATGAAAATTCCAACTTTAAAAACAGTGTGATAAAACATAAAATCTCAACCATTAAAATCACAATGTCAAGGTTGTAGGTTGTGGCGACAGTGGCCCCTGTGAAGTGACAGAGTCACAGGTTAAGGCTGATGAGAACATCTGACCTTCCTCTAGCTGTGACCACATACTAAGTTGTCCCTGGAGGCACAAGGACAGTGTCTCTTTCAGGAAAGCTCACCCAACACTTAAAGATAGAGGATACAGAAAAGAAGCAGAAAACAGTCTTTGCAGTTGATCCCAATACCAGCAAGATTAGATACTGGAGTCCATGTTAGAATTTTGCCATGCCATAAAAACATAAGGTATAGAGGTGAGGATAAATAAACAAGACAAAAATTCTTAAGTATTACTTCAATAAAACCCTTTGAAACAAACAAAATTTTTCATTTAAATGCTGTAATTTAGAACTACTGATAGTTTTTCAGAAACAATTTTAAAATAATCACAGCTTCATACAAAGACTTGTGTTTATTCCCCCCTTGATTTATTTCCAAAAAAGAAAGCTCAGTATTGATGTGTTCTGTAATTAGTTCCCTCCACATCCATCAACCAATGTACAGAGAGGTGAAGCGCCTTAGGTGGCAGCAGTCATACTTGAAAGAGCAGAGGGATGTAGGGACTCAGCAAGGACTCACTATATTTATCACTAGAAATTAGCTAACCAGAAAGGAATTTGTATTACACTATCTGCACATGACACAATACATTTCTGTACAGTGATCAATGGACATACCTATGAAACAACTTTAATGAAGTATAATAAAAAAGAAAAAGCAATCCAGGTAACTTTCTGTTTTTAAGAATATTTTAAAAACCCATTATTTTTAATAACTCAGACAAGAGTTTGAAATTATCAACATATAACTATCTTGCAGGAATAAAGCTACTGTAAATAGGGAAGGGAGGGGGAGTGGGAGGGAGGGGTGGGGAAGAAGGGGGGGAACCAAGATGTATCATATACAGGTACAAATTAACTACGATGAATGTGATCACTATGTATATAATGTACCAATACATGTTCTTGGAAATAAAATAAAATAATAATTATCTTGCAGGTTAGATGCTTATTATGAGGGGGAGAGGAAGCTCACTAACAGTGTCTAGTTTTGGGAAATAGTTTAAGTTGGGCTCTTTTCTGCCAGAGAAGCAGAAAGAAGGCCTGGCCCAGCATCTTCACTGAGGTCCATACATGTACTTTTGGGCTTGGGTATCACAAAAGGGGTTAAAAATACTTGAGACTACCACAAAGCCTAACAAGACATCTGGGTGCTATGGCTGTCACTGTCAGGGCAGCCCTTGGAGGGAAATGCCATATCAATCTGGTTTATCAGATGGACAGCTGATCAACATTAAACAGACTTGCTCTGGGCAGACTGAGCTGAGTTTCCTGACATGAATTCCAATGAGAGCCCTCTGCACTCCACCACTGAGCTCTGCCACTTTTTACTGTTGCAGCTCCCTGGACATATGGGAATCCCTAGTGATGAGCACATAAAGCTGCCTCTAACTCAAGTGACGGCTCATTTCCCCTAGTTGAAGGCAGACATTAATATCCTGAGGAGATCAGGCCCGCCTCTCTGACCCCCATTCACTGAAGCAAAACCACTGTCCTATTTCTTCTTTTAATAAGCTTTTAATGAAGAAAACCAAGCCCCCTTCTCTGACTGCAGCATGGTTCTACATGAAAAGGTTATACAAATACATCAGATTCTATGTCAAAGTTTTCCAAAATATCTGTCCCCCACCCCACCGGAGAATAGCTTCTGTCACTTCCCCGCCCACAGAGTTCATTTTCTCCCCCTCAGTACAGGAGGTTCAGGTCTCTGCTCTGATAATTACAAGGCATCGCCACAGTATGGCAGGTGGAGGATTAAAGAACGGATTACAAAGAGCATCCTAGTGTTTCTACTTCTATTACAAACCCCTTTCCCTCAAGGGTTTGTCATTCAGCTATGAAACTCCTTCAGGGCCAATCAGACTGGAAGAACTGACAGTCCAGTGACAACCCAGATAACACAGGAGAAAATGCTGTTGAGCTAAATTAGAACATGAGAAAGCTAAAAATATGTGATGAGTTGGAGCTGACTCTTAAGATCTGAATCTGAAATGTTCCCCCAAAGTCTCATGTGTTTGGAAGGTGACTGGATAGTGGGGTCACTGTACTCATTTAGGGGACTAGCCACCAATGGGTGTATAGTTGAATGTGCTGCTAGGAGGCAAGGCCTGGTCAGAGGAGGCAGGTCACTGGATTGTGACCTGGAAGGGTGTATCTCCCTCTCTAGCTCCTGCTTTGGCTCTCTGCTTCATGTGACATGACATGAATGGCTTTCTTCTGCCCAAACCCTCCCACCATGCCTTTTCTGCATTTGAATCTGCCAACCATGAACTGAAACTTCAGAAACTGTGAGCCAAAATGAACCTCCTTAAAGTTGTGGGAGGTATCAGTTAGGTACTGTCTCCTGGAAAAGTACCTAAGACACTGACAAACACTGGCTTTAGAAGGGATGGTAGAAAAGATGTGTGATAGCAAATGAAGACGATAAGCAGATTTTTACCTGTAATTTTAGAAACTGGTCAAAAAACAAAGAGATCTGAATCATTACTGAAGTTTAGTGCTGGGGCCAGTGCCTATTGCCAGGGCTGTGTGCATTCTCAATAGCTTCACAAGAGGCTGGGGTTTGAATGTTCTGTCCATTGGAAAACAAGTAGGGGTTAGCAGAGACATGAAGGCTGCATGTTAAATGGGCCACAGTAAGCACTGCAGGAGCATAATGTCATTCTGCAAAAACCTCTCTAAATAAATAACAAGAGGCAGTGATGGATCGACGAGGGAGCCTTCACAGGCTCTATTTAGACCACAAAATATGTCCAAGGCTGGGAGGTTTGAAGGTAAAGTGGGAATAAAATGGTAAAGATCTGTTTCCAATGAAAAAGAGTGTTGAGGCATAGGCTCTATAGGGACAGGCTTTCGATAAGACTCTTTATACCACTTCCTAACCACTCCCAAGTTTCCAGAGACACAAAAACAAATCCTAAGTATCCCCCAAAATGTTTTCATGTACAAAAATAGAGTGATTCCTCAGTATATTTAAATAATGGACAGGTACTCAGTGTTCAGGTTAATGTACAATTTATAACCTATTATGTCCCAGGTATTGTGGTGTTTTTAAAACTACAGCATTTCATTTAATCTTCTCCAAGTTTAGTTATTAACCTTGTTTTATAGATGAGAAAACGGAATCTCAGATATGCTAATTGATTTGCCCTAGGTCTTATGATTAGTAAGCTATGGGACGAGATTTTCATTAAAAGACTTTTTACTGATGTGAAATACAATTTACCTACTCTCTATCAAACTCTGCCGACTCCCTAAAAAACAAATTTCTTTGAATAACAGAATAACTGTGGTAGCATCTACAGTCTGTCACTAGACACAGGGGATTCTGCTCCTAACCTTTGTTATCCTATGAATTCCCTTGACAATCCAAGTGAAGCCTAGGAACTATGCTCGGAATAATGGCTTTAAACACGTAAATAAGATTATGAAACAAGCCACCTATGTTGAAAATAAAGATGTACTTATTTTTTTATCCAAGTTCACCAACCCTTGAATTCAATCCAGATTCCCTTGGGAGTGTCTGTGCGGAAATGGAAAAGACTATAGGATAAGTGTCCTTACAGTGAGCTGAATGCTTTATATAGACTATTTTATTGAATATTTCCAATATCTGATAAAGAAGGAATCATTGAAAATTTACATGGAGATGATTTAAGCTTAGAGAGGTGAAGTTATTTGTCTAATAACACTGAAAGAGTTACTAGCAGAGCAAGTCTGATCTATGAATACGTGTTCTAGTTCCCCAGCTTGGCAGCTAAAATGTTGAAACAGGAAGAACATCAGTTGGGGGAAGCTTACTGGGCATCTCTCTACAACAGTAGCTGGTCTTCTATTGCTTGTTCTTATGAAGACCAATGAAAGACAGTGACACTGGAATAATTTAGCGGAAAAAATGGCAACAGGTATGTCAAAGATCATATACCCTTCTGGCAAACAGTCTGATGTCCACCATTGCCACCCAGAAGAATTACGCATCTCTATCCTCTTCAAGTCAAGTAGGGTGTGTGAATTATTTTGGCTAATGAGATATGAACGAAAAATGTCACTTCTAAACAGAAATATTAAGAGCCTCCTCGTGGTTCGCCTGGTCTCTTTTCTGTTCCAAATGGAGGCTGCTCCATCAGTCATGATCTTAAAGATAACATGGATACAACACAGGTTATTTTGAGAAGTAGAAGTCTATTTTTTGAAACACTGACCTTTTGGGGTCATTTGTCACTAATTTTGTCTATAGTATCACAGTGTGGGAACAGTCCTGAGACTTTCCTTTGTCTAGAATAAATTACTGTGTTCTATGGCTATGACAGAGCTGGCAGGGAGTACTAAGAGAATAAAGCATCTATACAATACTACTTAAGCAGGAATAGTTTCAAAGGAGTTCCAAAATGGAACACTTAGAAGAACTGTAAAAGAACTGAAAATTACAAGAAAAGTTTTTTTCCTCTCAGGGTGTTTGACTCCACCACTCAAAAGCATCACACAGAAATCAAAACAACTGCAACACCTAAATCTGGAAGGGAACTCATGGAACATCAGACAGGGTACTGCAGCTGGGCCTTCTGACAGGGCTGGGCAAAGAAAGACATCATCCTAATCAAGGGTGATAGGAGGCAGTGACATTTAAAAGACCAGTGTTTCCTAGAAAGATTTTCCAGATCCCCATCAGCCTCAGATTATGTATATGCTTGGGGACACATTTTTTTAAATTCTCTATTAAAATACTTTTAAGACACATATACAATATCCTTCCTCTCTTATAAGATACTTAGAAACAGGAAAGCACATACAAACAGTATTTCTGGAGGTGGGAGTGGGTTTAAGGCTCACGAGGGGATAAAACTGAGATAAAGATACACTACAAATAATTTTTTTAAAAAACCGAAATGAAGTTAGCATGATGTAAAAGAAAATATGAGAAGAAAAAATGTGATAGCACAAAAGCAAGTTACAAAATGTATACAACTTCTATTGAGAAGAGCAGAAAGTGAGAGAAAGGCAAGGAATGAAAAGAGATGTGTGAACACATACATATACCTATATACATACACAGATAAACTTGCATATACATATATACACATATACACAGTTGGTGAGATTTGATGAAGGAGCTTGAAATCCATAAGACATAAACTTTCTTATTCTACAGGTGAGCCATTCTCCTGTGTGATCTGAGTTGCAATAAAATGGGATGGGTACCCATGCAGGGCAAACAGACTAATAAGCAACATGTAGCAAATAAAGGGTAAGAAAAACAAAAAAGGGAAAAAATGCTTCAGAACACTTTCTGAATTCTGAACGTAGATTCAAAGTGTGCCTCTAAAAAACAAAACAAAACAAAACAAAACAAAATTTTAAAAAACCAAATCACTTAAAGATAAGCATTATTACACTCAAAGTAGAGAAAACCACAGAGGTCTTTATACTCAGTCCCACGCTTCTCACTATCCTTATTAAACCAGGTTTTCAGGATAGTGAAGGTATAAATAGTTAAAAAAAAAAACTGTGTACACTGGTATCCATTGACTATAATCTGGACAGATATATCTGCATATGCATATATACACACAGAAGTATATTTGGTATATTTGTGCATAGGCATATTTTGTATATTTGTATTTGGTACACAGGTATATTTGTTATGTTTTACAACAATTTGCAGTGGGCATGGGAATACCATTTATCCATCAATTCCCCAACAGGAAACTACCAATAATTACATCCACAGGGAGGAAATAAGGTCAGGCAGTCGCTAAGAAATATTATCCAGGAGAGAGAAAGGCACACACTCAAAACACAAAATGGAGTTAAGCTTTAAACTCAAGTATCTTTAAACATATTTTAAATAATCAGATCTTACAGAACACCCTTGTTACTATGTTGAAATTATTTTCAAGTTACAGAATGGCTATAAAAATTGTGAGTACAGTCACCAGGGCTGTTCCTTTTTTAAAAAATAGCTTTAAGGAGATATAACTTATACATCATAAATTTCACCTGTTTTTAAGCATATGATTAATTTGAGAATATTTCCAGAGTTGGTCTGAAGATATAGCTCCAGGGTAGTGCTTGCCTAGTATGTATGAGGCCTAGGTTTGATCCCCAGAACTGCAAAGAGAAAAATACACTATACAGTATTTACAGAGTTGTGCAACCATCTACAATCTAATTTTATAACATTTTTATTACTCTAAAAAAAAATCAAGCCCATGTAAAGTCACTCCCTAGGCTATTTGGATTTTTTTTTTTTTTTTTTTTTTTTGTACTGGGAATTGAACTCAGGGCCTCATGCTTGCGAGGCAAACACTCTAACCACTGAGCTAAATCCCCAGCCCTTGATTTGATTTTTATTCTCATTTTTCAAGTGTTTGAGATTGTTAGTGAAAGTAATTATAAATAGCAACAATATAAAATAGAAATACCAACATATTTTTACTGAAAAAAATACTATAATCTATGATAAACAGTAAAATGTCCACACGTTAGATATGTTCTCCAAAGCCAAATATAAACAACAGATCTACTAGGTGTCTGAAAATAATGCTTCATTTAAAAAAAAAAAAACTCAAACTATCAGGTATTTAAAAAATGGATGTGGAAAGTGTTTCCAGCACTTTGGGTATCCATATATAATTTTCAGGCAAATTACTCTGAAAGCCAAATTTGTTTAGTCACTAAAATGACGTTCTCTCTGTATGGTCACACTCATATACCAGGTAATCCTTAGTATTTATTTATTTGTGTTCTTTTGTTTACATCCACACAAACAACAAAAATGTCCAAAGAGCTGCCACGATCATGCAAGGAAAGGAGTAATACATAAAAAGGTATGAAAAAGTCCATGAATCACAATTTACATGCTGTAAACAATTTATATTCATTCTTTCAAATTGTATCACTTTACTAAATTCTAAAATGGATTTAATGTGTATCCACTGGGATGAAAAGCCACAAAAGCTTATTTTAAGTGACAGAAGTGTGCTCTCCAAATTTCTTTTTCATAGAAAAGAGGTACAGAAAGATTAAAAGATGAAATTAAAACTTATCTGTAAAGACACTGCATCTATTGAATGATTTACTTAAAAATGTATCACACAAGTCAGATGAGAGCATATTCTTACTGTAATAAATTAAACCAATATAAAGTACACAGAGCTAAGCTGTTTATTATGATAGGCACCAACCTCAAGTAACTATTAAGCACTTCAAAGTCACAGCTGGTCTAAACTCAGATGTTTGGCCAGGCATGGTGCACATGCCTGAAATCCCAGCAACTGAGTGGCTAAGGCAGGACTGCTGTGAATTCAAAGCCAGCCTGGGCTACATAGTGAGACCCTCAAAGAAAAAAAAATTTCGATGTTTGGTAAGTGTAAGATATTCAGTAAAAAAAAAAAAAAAATTTTTTTAAATGTCAATAATAAATGCTTCATGTTGTTTATATGCTAGAAGATAATTTTTAGATTAGTTTAAATAAAATATTAAAATTAATTTCATCTGTTTACTTTTATATTTTGAGTGTGATTACTAGCAAATTTTAAGTTATACTTCTTTGAACAGAGATATAGTCTTGTCTCTTCCAGGTCCTACTAGATTCGACATCCCTTTATCCTCTTATAATTTAGCATATTTTCCTTCAGACTTTTGCTGTTTTCAGCATATGTTTAAAAACAGTGAATGCTATGAATTTTCCCATGAAAATGTGTTTGTATTATACATACAGTACTGTAACTTGCTTAATTGACTTATCGTAGTTGAGATTTTTGTGTCACTACATATTGAACTACCTTTTTTTTTCAGTACTAGGGATTGAACTCAGGGCCTCTGCACTAAACTACATCCCTAGCCCATCTGTCTGTCTGTCCTTCTGAAGTTTGAGAAAATGTCTTGGTAAGTTGCCCAGGCAGGACTCAAATTTGTGATCCTTTCGCTTGCCTTAGTTTCCCAAAGTGCTGAGACAATAGGCATGTGTTACCATGCCCAGCTTACCTCTCTTTTTTAATGATGGCTATTTATCCATAGGGTAGATGAGCCATAATATTCTGCAGATACCATTAATAAATATTCAGGTTATTTTCTACCTTCTACCATCATAAACAACGTTGCAGGAATACCTCAAAAGTATGGATTCAAAAGTATGTCACCTAAATTGTGTTAGATACCGGTAAATGGGCTATTCTACTTTCAAAACAAAAAGATTACCATGTGGTTTGTGATCCTCTGCAGTTTCTCTATAAGCCTCTGACATGACAAAAATGTAAGTTTCATGTCCAGGATTCAGTGAAGAAAACACTTCAAACTTAATGGCCTAAAGTCAGCCCTGACTTGGCCACTGCTGACCGGGGTGGGGGTCACCTTCTTGAGATCCCCTGATGATGATTCTCTTTGCTCTGGAAATACTGTCCCTCCACCCTGCTGAGGTCAGAGGTGAGTAGTAGCTGCCGTATCCATGTGATCCTCAGTCTCTGCCCTGGCTGGGTGACTCACAGCCAAGTCCCTGGTCCAATCAGGCACATATAGATTCTCTCTCCAGAAATCTGAAATTCAGGGTTCTCTGGAAGTTTCTAGAGACAATGCTTCAGAGCAGTATTTAAAAACTAGTTATGGAAAATGATGAATGAACCTGCTGTAAATAGGGAGGGAGGGTGCAGAGGGGAGGGGGGAAGAGGGGGGAGAACCAAGATACATCATGTATAGGTACAGAATTAATGTAATGAATGTGACCATTGTATGTAGAATGTACCAATACATGTTCTTGGTTTAAAATAAAAGAAAAAAAAAAACTAGTTATTCACAATCACTTTGCATTTCTGCATCTGCCCCCTATACTCTTCTATAGAGGTTTTCTTTAAATCCTTTCTTAGGATTTTTATCTGTTTGACAAAACAAAAATCAGGTAGCACAGAATTACCTAATTCTTTTGTTACGCTGAAATTATATATTCTAGAATAACTTATTGGCGGCCCTTTAGATATGGAGCAAAAAATATATCATTATAGAAGGATTTTTTAAAAAGAACTACTGAAGTAGGTATTTGGCAATCTTAAAAATCAACTAACATTGATTATACACAATTAAAATCATCAAAGATGATAAAAAATAAGTTCTGTAATCAAATTAGTGAAATTTGTCTTTTTCTGCATAATAAACAAGAGGCATCTGAAAATGCTCCTGTTCACCTCATAAAATATAGTAAGTCTACAAAATATCTTACATTCGCAAATTTTGACTTCAAACCCCAAATAGTTATAAAATATAAGGATCTTTTTTTTTTTTTTTTGTGGTGCTGGGGATTGAACTCAGGCCCTTGTGCTTGCAAGGCAAGCACTCTAATCACTGAGCTAAATCCCCAGCCCCAAGGATCTTATTTTTATAAAGACCTCTAAGACCATGTTACTTTCGGTTGCACCTTCTTCCTCACAGTTATATTTATTTTTTCCTGTGTCTGACTGTGAATTCTCATTCTGGCTTTTTGGATCTACAGTGCTCATCTCAAGTTTTGGGAAAGGCAGGTAATATAGCTTATTAAAGTACACACATATTTTGAGAACATAAATGTTTAACAGATAACTATTAAACTGCACTTACATACTTTAGAAGAATGCCCAAATGTGCCCTTGGTTCTGCCAGTCTCGTACTTTATAAGTACTTGTGATGCGCTTGGTGATGCCTTTAGACCACAGACACATCAGACTCCTCACCTCAAGGGACTTAAAGAATAGTAAGGGCACAAAACAATAAGCAGACACAAAGGTATCTGAAAATGTTCCCATTCTCCTACAACTTTGCAAAGGAATAAAACTACTCATTCAGTCAGCAAACATTCTACTCATATTTTGAACTAAAATACCAGGTAGAAACTTTAAAAGTTTGGATTCAAAGAACTAATGGAGAATTTGAAGCTTATCTGATATACTTCCAACACATAGATGGAAATATCTATTCCATAAGCCTTTTTTTGTAAACAGGCAGCGGGGAGTATAGCTGTCTACACTACGCTTATTCTGACCAAACTGCAATGTCTCTATAATTTTCCAAGTAATTTGACCTTTTCCCACTTCTTGGGGGTTTTATATTGCCTTTCATGCTTTTATGTATTTCCACATTTAATCATCTTGGCACTGTGCTACCATTATTGTCTTCCCTATTTACTACTTTAGTTAATTTTTGTATCCACAGTATGATTTCTTTAAAGAAAACCAGCTTTCTCTCGCCACTCTGCATTCTTACATTCTTAGACTTCCTTCCAAGCAAGCCCATTCATTTAAAGTATAATCAGAGTTTCAGCACTCTGGGAGGCTGAAGCAAAAGAATTGCAAGTTTGAGATCAGCCTGTGCAACTTAGTGAGATGCTGTCTCAATAAAGAAAGAAACCAATAAATAAACCAATTAGCAATCACTGGGGCTATAGCTCAGTATAAAGGCTCTGGGTTCAATCCCTAATGTCCCTCTCCCCCAAGTAACAGTAATTATTTTAAAAATACTGATGATTCCTCTCTTTACAAGTCTGTTCAAAGTAAGTCTTAAAAATAGTAAGGCTATGAGGATTAGGATAAGCCTGAAATATGTGAGTTCTAGAAGCCACTAATTTCCCCTATTAGAAACCTTTTTGAGAAGGGATAATACTAAATGGTTCACACCCAATTTGGAAGTCAAAGGTCAGCACAACATAGTAAGCAAAGAGCAAGAGTCATTTAATAAGCACTCAATTCAGATTACACGTATTATCATCTCAACCCTTTGACAAGTTTATGTATCTTCTGAGGCCAATGAGGAGCATTTTCAGATACCTTTGTTTTTGTTTATTTTTAATATAATACAATTTAAAATATGTTCACCTTAATTGATCTATATGGTCACATGAAATAGCCAATTTTGACTTTATGGAGGAAAAACACACTTCTACTATGTGTTAGACTCTAGAAATAAAAAGTATCAAAGAAATGGTTTTGTTTTATCCAAGAACATGTATGAAAATATGAGCGTGTAGGACATGATTTGGGCCCTGAGGGTTCAAAGTTTAGCTGGAGATACGGTGACATAAAAAAAGTTAACAAGAAAACTACGGAATACGTGAGTGTAAAATGAACATCACACTTTGTAACTGCTGTACGAAAAGACAATGACAATCTCTGAGGATTTGGGGGACCATAAGAAGGCCCCACAAGAGAGGTGCCAAGAGTGCTGGCTCTTCTTAGCTGGGGAGCACTCAGATCACTGAGAGAAGGATGCTGCTGCCCCTGCACTGTGCTATCTGTGGTGCCACCACAGTGCACTGGGGGATCCAGCTGAGCAGCTGTTGCTGGTCCCAACAGGACTTGGTGCCCCTGCCAGACAGTGAAAAGAGTCGGCAGCTGTCACGGAGTGGTTTGAGAATGGCTGCAGCCGGCAGACTGAAATTGAAATATGGGTGGAGCACAGGTTTAAAACAAAGGCTTGGGCGTCTCTTTTCAGATAGGCCCTGAGAGGAAAAGAAATGAGCACAAAACAACAGAGCAGAAAAACACAGGAACATCTTTTATCTTCTGGCCACAGGACCAAATGATTTGGAAAAACTAAAGAGGACAAAATGATTGAGTTGCTACTATTTGCCAAAAACTCGTTGTAATGCATAAGTAAAAGAAAATTAACATGCTTCTTGTTTTATCTTTTGCTTAAGTAAGGTTACCTAAACTAAAGAAATATGAGTTGGATCTTAGATACCACAGAAGAATATTCACTGCCAGTTAATTACCAGAATGTCAAGTCATTATACTAGCTAATTTCAGCAGCACACTTTCATCTGGGCACAAGTGGTCTAAAACAGAGGTCTACTTATTAATCAGAGTGGCTTACAGAGTTAACACAGTTGGAGAAGAAAAATAAATGAAGCTAACTTAGCTCTTCGTCTTCATTTCTCATTCCGAAGAAAGGAATGCAAAAGGACTTACAACAAGGGAAAGGATGCAGACGATACTGGGACGTTCTCTTAACAGACAGAAACGGATCTGATCAGCTTCCCTTGGCCTAAGGGTTAAGTAGTAATTTCCATGTTCCTAACTAAACTGCCCTTCTATCGCACAGACCTTGTCCTATCACAGGCTCTTCTCCATAGGAAAGGGCTAAGCCACGAATCCTGCCTGACAGCAGGGATCTGGGAAGCTGCAGAGTCCCCAGGGAAGGGAAGACTGTAGATCTGTTCCTCAAGAGGCTAATGGTAGGTGGTCGTCATGCGGGGCCCCTAACAAAGCAAGCAATTCAATTTCTTTGTTGTGTTTCTATAACAAAGTTCTCACTTGATTATTCTTATATTATTCCTAACATATCAAACTGTTGTACAGTACTCCCTACAGCTGGATATTTATTACATTAAATGATCAACTATGGACATTTCTTCAAATAACATTTGGTTTAAATCCTAAAGAAACTCTAGAATAATTTACTGTATTAGACTGCCTGGCCTCCCGTAACAAAACTACAGACTTCCTAGCTTAACCAGAGATTTCTTTTCTCACAGTTCTGGTGCCTTAAACTCCATGACCAAGGAGCCAGCAAATTCAGTTTCTGGCAAGGGCTTTCTTCCTGTTTTACGGACAGTCCTGGTCCGGCTGTGTGTTCATACGCCTGCTCTGTGAGTGCAGCGTGAGAGAGCTCTCTGAGGTTTCTTCCTCTTCTTCTAAAGGACACCAGTCCTATCAGGGTAGGTCCCACCCTATGATCTTATTTAACCTTAATTACCTCTGCAAATTGAACTGATCACATTTTCCCATAAGATTCAATGTAAATAAGGTTAATCCAGTCTGAGCCATATGTTTTTTTAACCACAAAAACATGAAACAAAATACAGTACAGTACATATGAAGAGAGAGAACACTAATCTTATTATTGCTCTGCACATTCTTGTCACCTTCATCACTGCCCTGCACTTTCCTTTTACCAAGATGCTTGCGCTGCACTTTCTCTGGAGCCATGCTGGGCTGAGTAATACTGTACGGTACTATGTGTGCTAAAAAAGCCTCACAGCAAGTGCACACAGGTCTGTCTGCGACCGAGATCTCGACTACAGGAAGCTACAACCAGGTGTCAGAGCAGGGAAGAAGGCCGCAGTCAAGTTCCTCATCTGATGCAGAGCTCATGAACAGAAGCACAATTTTGAATTGCTGGAGAACAGAAGCGTTTATGAACCGAGGTATTACTGTACAGTCATAAGGGGTTAGGGCTTCAAAATATACATTTCAAGGGACACAGCTCAGTCCACAACAACTACCTAGAAATACCTGTATATGATTATTACAGTTTGCTATTATAACAAGTCAAAGGAAATTATGTCAAACTCAGCCCATTATAAGACACATCTAAAATTCAAGTACATTTAGCAAAAATAAGCACATTTTGATGTGTATTCTGTTTCTCCTCCTAAAGCACAATTTTGATAGGATTTGGAGTAAAAGATGAATAAGAGACAGTGTAGTCCTTGGGGAGTTTACAATCCCATAATGAGAAGCATAAAAACAGATAATATAAATAAAATATGGCACATATGCTGCAATTATTAAGAATGAGTTTTGGAGTAAGAAAGACCAGTATAAATCTCAGATCTACTACATACTGGCTAGAGCTCTTGGCTCGATTATTTAACATCTTCAAGCTTTACTGTCCATATAAAGGGCCATTGCTATTGACCTTGTAGGATTATTGTAAGACATAAATGAGATAACACTTAAAGTGATTCCAGCACAGTGCCCTGACACATGGTCTGTGCTCAGTACATGGTAGTAGCTATCACTACTATCATGACTGATGTTTGCACAGATTTATGCACGACGCGCTATGGAAACCCAGAAAAGCATACTTAGCTCAGCCTGTGGGTCAGGGAAGGTGTCCTGGAAGAGATGAAAGCAGAGCTGTATTTTAAGCAGTAGATAAGAATCACTCAGATGAAGAAAAGTAGAAGCACTTCCCATACAGACGAAATAGCATACTGAAAACAGGGCTCTGCAAGTAGTTGGCATTTATTGGCAAATCTAGTGTAGGAATAGTTATTAGTCAGTTCCCCCTTGCCCTGGCACCCTTCTGCACAGTTCTTCTCTCCTCAATGATCTGCTGACTTCAATGACCCCCAGAAATACCTTCCTACCTTTGATAGCTATGTTAAATTTGTCCCTTCAGGAAATGCAGCCCACTGAGGAAGGCAGACAAAGCCTCTCTAGCACCTTACAAATTCTGTTCTTATGAACATGGGGAGGTGGTATAGCACAGAAGGTAGCCCTGCAGAGGAAAATGCTATGTGGCTAAGAGAATGGGCTCTGGAGTTAAACTGCATGGGGTCAAATTCTGGCCCCACTACTCTGTCATTTGGGGCAAGTTACTTCACCTCTGTGTGCTTCGGTGGTCCCTATCTGTTAAGTGGTGGTAATAATAGCACCTACCTCTTAGGGTTGTTGTGAGGATTCAGTGACTTAATCCACCTAAGAAAATTAGAAGAGGGCCTGGCTGCTAATAAATGTTAGTGACTATTACCTACAAGAGTTAAAATCTGTTTCATGGACAGGCGGTCTTTGAGAACACAGAGAGTACACAGATTAGAAATATGGTCAGAGGAAAAAGGGAAAATGAAAGGCAAAAGGAAGAAAATTAACACTTAATTGATTACCCACTAGGTATAAGAGGTACTGCATAAAGTGCTTCACATCTGTTTTTTCTTCTTTAACTGATCTTGGCCACATCTCTGCTAGGGAGATGGTATTGTTTTATTGTTCCAGCATACAGAGGCTCAGAAAGATCAAGGCATTTGGAGCAGGATCCGACATCAAAACTATGAGTGGATGCATTAGAGTCTCGCCTTTCCCACAGTTGCTTCTCTTTACCTCCTTGGGCCTCCATTTTCTTAGCTTGAAAACTATATCAAACTTGACACTGCTAAGAAGAAACCTGAGAGTTACTTAATATTTCATATGGTTTTTCTAGGAAAATCTAGGAAATACAAATATATTTTCATGTTCTAATTTGTTGTGTTATGCTGAGGATTCCATCTCATAAAAATAATGAATTATAGTATATAAACCAAGAGTATAAACTTATTTTTTCAAGAGTTCAGAATACATTACAATTATATACTGAGCAACAGAAATATTCTTAGAATTCTGTTTTCAGAAATTATAAACCGACTAGGTCCAAATTTGTTTTACGACACGAAGCAGGGTCCAATTTTAATCTTCAGTTTATATTTTCTCAGCTGCAAATATTGTATAAGATACTCTGTGTGCCTTTAATATCCTTGTGATTCATATTCGTAGTAATTTGGTTTGTTAGGTATCTTTATTTTTCCTATCAAAGAAGATAAGATCCTTAAAATGATAATAAAGAAAAAATAAAGTTAAAGAAAACCTTGGGAAAGGTGCATCATAAGAGACTGTCAGAGGGGAGGGGCGGGGAAGGGGGGGGAGAACCAAGATGCATCATGTACAGGTACAAAATAAATGTGATGAATGTAACCATTATATGTAAAATGTACCAATACATGGTCTTGGTTTAAAATAAAAAAAAAA
>PVJO010024193.1:0-24436 GCA_004026905.1 Hystrix cristata | reverse complement strand
CGGAGGCAACCTCTACAGGGACGTTAGCTGACAGATACCCGGCTCTCCCACTATCTGCTCAGCGTACTAAGCAAACAGTAAGAAGACTCGTCCTGCCACTTTCTCTCCCTTATGAACCACTAAAGAAGTGGCAATACTAATACTCATATCCCTGAAGGTGCAGCCATCCACTGCAATCTGAATGTCTCTATCACAAAGAAATGAAGAGACAGCGCTCACCTACACTAGGGCAGCGACATGGATGTCTCCAGAGCATGGAACAGACTGAAGCCCATTTTAAAGCAAAGGCTCTGGCTTTTGGTGGGCAGCCCATTTCTGGGAGAGGACTTACCAATCTGTAGTTCTGGGTACGTTTCATAAAGACACCAGTCCACATTGCAGTCACAGTGAGTTTTTTCAAAGAGATTGTCCAGAACATCTCGGGCCAGCTGTCGCTCATCTACCATCAGTGACTTTGTGCTGTTATCATTCATGTGTACCTTGACCACGAGCTGGGGGTGAAGCCACAGAGCAGCCCGTAAGTCTCAGCACCTGGAGAAGGCCCTTCAGCTTTCAACATTGCTACTGTCTCTGTGAATGTAAGTCGGAGTGTGTCCTGTGAGCTCATCACAAATTCACTTGTATGTCACCCACTCGCATTTCAGGAATACGAAGGTGGGGAAGCTGATTCAGAGAAAGCAAACGATAAAGAGACTCTGCATTCTGGTGAGGGAGACAGAAGACAAACAGCACCGAAGAAGTGCTGGCTTCTTGCTTTCCCAACATTCTTCTGGTACTTCTTCCCTCTCCATCCTGGAGGCCAGTTGCATTTCTCAGGTGAAAGTCACTCCTGTGTTTTATAATAGCTCCTCTTTTGCTTAGCTGGGGTTAGGGCTTTATTTCGCATAACCAAGGAGTGTGAAGACACCAGGTAACACCACGGTGCTTCATCCATGACCCTTCGAAGATGCACAGAGTGCAGCGCAACACAGCACAGTGTGCCTGAGGGCCACATAGCTGGGGCTGCTCATGGACAAGAGAGCAGAGATCAGAGATGCTGGGGACTGAAGTCAGAGCCTTGTACTTGCCAGGCAAGCGCTCTACCACTGAGTTCAACCCGCAGCCCTCAGAGGTAGATTTTAAGGGGACAGAATATAGACCGAGAACCGCGTTGTTCTGGAGGCATGCAGCCAATGAGCTTTCCCATTTATGTTTTATTCAATTAAAAGATCTAAGGGATGAGTTCACAATCAAATGGACAGTTATCAGACTGGAGCAGAATTGACTTATCTTCAGTGAGGACACAGGATAGCACTGGCCTTTCTAGACAATGTGTTAAAGTTATTTAAACTTCCAGTCTCACACACAGGCTGATTTTGATGCTGTGTAACAAAATTAATTCATGAAGTAACACAACTAGAGCTCGCAATTTCATTGGTACCTGTGCATTTGTGGTATTATTACTGAGTGTTGGTCCTGGTTATTTTCCAGGGAGACTTATTAAAAAAGTGATCCATTATGTGATGGATTTGCTTCCTTTCCAAAAGTTTGCGTTAGGTCCCAAGAAGTCCCCTGACTCATTCCCACCGAAAGGCTCTCGAAAATGCTCTGGTTCACAGAATAAGCAGTAACACTCTGACAGGTTGCAATGCAGAGCTACTGATAGCCGGCGAAGGGTGTGTCTAAATCTGGGTGAGGAGCAAGCAATGACCACAAATCAAAGTGCTCACACAGCCCTTCCCTTCCCAACGTATGCACACCTCAAAGTCAAAATGTAGATGTTAGGGCAGTGAACATGTACTTCCTCCTCCAGAGACCCATCGCATTAGATTCTTCTTCCAGCTCAGCCTGATAAAGACTTTTTTCCCTTGAAAATCTGTAGCCCAGTAACCTGTAGTTGGGATGTTGTTTTTTTTTTTTTTTCCATATCTCTTTGCCTTTTGATATCTTTAAAATGACAGGCCCAAGTACCACATTGTCAAAGATATATTCATCTGACCTCAGGAATAGGCAAAAATTTTTGCTCAGATAAACTGAAATTCAATGGCAATCTTTATCATGATTTGTATTTCTGTGGAAGGTATACTTCCTGCTTTCTGCTGAGAGTTACAGCTATAAAGTAGCTACATGTCCTAAGAAATGTTACCAATGTTAGGGCTTAGGAAACTTAATCTTCATGATGAAAAAATTAATCGTGTTTGACCACATTTCATTCCTGCTTAGGAATTCCTGGGAGAATAAAACATATGTTGGTGTTTACCTTTATTTTTTAAAGAGATAAAAAAAATAATAAACCACATCATTTCCGAATGATGGAAGAATTTTTTTTGGCAGAACTCACAAGCTAGAGTTAATCCACATGTACTTATGATTATCCATAATTATAGAATGTAGACAACACAGAAACCAAGAGAAGGCTGGTGATGTTTAACAGGAAGAAACCATATTTATGATTCTTCACAGCTTCCCTCACATTTGCAGGCCGAGAAGTAGCTCTGTCCAACACAAAACAACACTAAATTGCAGTTATGTTATGTGATTTAGCAAGTTAAGAACTTCCATATATACACGATAGTGCATGGGGACAAAATAATTCAAGAATAAAAAAACTTCATCTTTCTAATCCATTATAGTAAACATTTTATAATTTTACAATTTTTTCTTATTTTTCACTTGCGAGCTGTTAAAAAATATCCTAGACCTAAATCATTTACATTACTTTTTTCTGGGGCTTCTATAATAAGATTAACAAATGGAATTGTCTCCCGGGTCACAAAACTTCAGAACAAACAGATAAATTAAATGAACGAACAGATGTAATTCTGTTTCTAGTTCCAAAACTAGATATGCATAACTCACATGTAATGCACTGGTGATGTACATTATTCATAACTCAAAATGATTTCAACACTCCGTGAAACACTTGAAGAAAAGTACTTCAGATGGACTTGATTTAGAGTCTTTAAAAACATGTTGTAGATTATGTATGAGTACCTTACAGTTACTTTCTTAATATCTGCGTGTCTCTGTCCTTTTCTTAATGCTCTGTGCCGTGGATAGGCTGTTGTCTTAAAAAGTCCATTTGGAGTGTCTAAAAATCAGAACATGTAACTCGTTTCGGTCATTTTCTTTCCTTTCCCACTGACCACGCGGCTTCTGTTTTACATCTTCCTCACTGTGCCACAGCAGACTGTGCTTTGCATTTACTGTTATCATTCATCTAAACTAAATATGGCACAGTTCTCCTGCTTTCTGATAGATGGCAGGAAATAGCCGCTGTATCCTGCCGCTCTCTGATGGGCCAGCTGGAGCAAGCTGGCTGCATCTGCTGCTTGTTCTGCCTCTTTATGTATGAAATGACTTCTCTTTTTATTTCTCTTCTATGCACTGTGGCCCTCATTTATAAATAATCCGGTGTTTGGAATAGTCTAGCTGTGAATTCTGTGTTTACTTTTTCTCTTTCGTCTTTCCCTCTCCGCAGGTAGAATCGGTGACTCTGCACTGCCCACCATCACCTGTCATCTCTGTGTGAGTCAAGTCAACACATGCCCACCTATCAGTGAGGCTTTGTGCTGCAGAGGGTTCTAGAGCAGGGCGCCCGAGGGCGCTCCCTATACTGACAACTCATTTTCCATGAGTCAGTCCGTATGATCCTTAAAACCCGTGTGTCAGACTCACCCTCATGGATCCCATTGCACTTAGGCTACAATCTGAACTCTTCCTGCCTGTGGGATTTGTGGCTCCCAGATACCTCTCTGTCCCAATTCCTTCCTTTGCTTCTACTCAATGGCTCATAGTGCAAGGGTCACACTGGTTTTACTCCCTCCATCTCATCCAGCTCATTCTTAGCTGAGCATGTCTCACTGCCCTTTCCCTCTGCTTGGGGTGCTCCGCCCACACCTGCACATAGCCGGCCGCTCTGTGCCACTGAGGTCTCTGCTGAAGAGCTACCTCCTTGGGGGGCTCATCACCACCAAATCCATCTAAAAGAGTGACTAGGGCACTCGCAGCCACTTCTTCCTGTCTCCCCTGCTAGAACTGAACTCTGCAAAAGGAACCGCTGCTTCTTGGTCTCCATGAGGTGAGCCAGTCTCCTCTGCCCCAAATGACCAGAGACCAAAGCCTGTGACAGGTGCCATGGGAACGTAAAGCGTAAGGTTCCACAGAAAAAGAACCATTCATCCAACTACAAGTAAAAAGCTGTTACTGAGACTCACAGATGTCAGATGCTTCAGGAGTTGAAATAAGATGAAGATTGCTTCATTCTTCCCTTCATTTCTGGATTTTACTGTTATTATTTTATTATTACATATAGACTTCTAATAAGGTTATATACAGGAGTTTTTGTAATGATGCATGTGCTCCTGAAAAACCTATGTTCTCTAGAAGTGCATAATAAAATTATAGGATTATTGGCAGGTCACTCAAAATCTATGCAACTTAGAAACCAGAGTACCAGCAAAAACAATATTTGATGCCCAGGGAGATGACTTGGACAGCCAGGGCCAGAAGCAAACATACAAAAGCAATTGTGGAAACGCGAGGCCAAACTAAACTGAGCTCTGACCCAAATAAAGCAAGCCCAGGAGGTGCCTCCACTTTTGGTGAGCAGAGTGCTAGAGTACCGGAGAGTGCACCTCAGCGGAGGAAGGCCCCTTATACAGATTTGCTTTTAAATTTCTCAAAATAGATCTGAAAAGGCCCCTGCCTGTGTGGCAGCCAAGTCAATGGCCTTTTCCTTTCTTGTGAAAAGTAAATTCCAGGGGATGAAAAAAATTAAGATGTGTTATGTACATGTACCAACTTCTCATGATGAATGTAATCATTATGTACTGCAAACGTGTATTAATAAAAATACAATTTTAAAAAATTAAAAAAAAATCCAGAGCCAGGTTCTGTAATTCCAGCACTAAGGAGGCTGAGGCAGGAGGACTGTGAGTTCTGCTCCCATTATTTTAGCTCCCAGAAAAACTCAAGCGAGCTGACAAAAACATGTATAAGTTAAGGAAACTTCCACTTTTATACTAGCACAGGTCCCTTATTTATTGATCACAAATGAGCTAACTGATGTTATACAAGAGAAAAATAATATAATCCATCTTTATCCTAAGAATTAAAAAATGACAACTGTTTGAAAGGTACCACTTGAAATTTTAATTTTATCATTAACTTCTCCCATGCTTAAGTGAGTCACATTTTTTTTTACCTTCTTAACCTTGGCCTCCTTCAACTTTTCCAGTGCTAGCTTAATTTTATCAGCCTTGGCTTGGGCTTCCTCTTCTTCCTGTAAGATGACAATATATTCAGCACAGTCCATTAAATAACACCAGTGAATAATTATTTCTGTTGCTAGTGTCTTGGTTACTTCACGGTGACAACAGATATTCAATTTCACATGTTTGAGTTGGAGGATTTAAACAGCTACGACCAAAATCTTTAACCTAAAGATACAGAAAGCAGTGAGTGTTTCTACCCTGGGAATTTTGACATACAAGATGAAATGACGACCTTAATAGGTCTTCATACATTTAGGCCACAAAAAAATCTCTGCTTGGCTCACAAAGTAGGGGCTCCAACCTAAGTTGTATTAGAGGGTCCATTCTCAAGGGACTCTAGCTCTTCCTGAAATCAAGTGCATACCTGGGTTAGAATGCCTTTTTGGGGGATTCCTAAGTTTTATTAGATTCTTAAAAAGGTCCCTAACTCCCCGAAAGTTAAGACTTAGACTCAAACTCAAACTTATAAATCACCAAAAAAAGCACTGATTAACAAATATGAGCAGTGAAAAAAAAAAGAGTAAAATATTTCATGAGTCTATGTTCCTTTGATTTTTGTAAATTAATATTCAGAGAACAGGATGATTAAGGTTGTCCTCTTTTATAATGAGAAAATGAGCTGTTTTGGTTACATTCTAATTCTTGAAAGTAGATATATATCTTCTTATACCAGTGGTTCTTGATTTTTTTTTTTTTTTTTGAGCCACAGCCTCTTAAAGAATATGTTGATGAGTAACTTTTTTTTTTTTTTGATGCTGGGGCTTGTACTCAGGGCTTCTGCTTACAAGGCAAGCACTCTAACCACTGAGGTAAATCCCCAGTCCCTTAAAGAATATGTTGAAAGTGAGGAGTTCTGTAAAGCTTCACATGTGAGTTAAATTTTGTATTTATTTATGTCCAGGGAATTCCTGGCCTCCTTGAAATCTTCATGGGTCCTATTTTAACAGCCTTTGCTCTACATTGATAACAAATTTTCAAATAAAGTTTCCATAATAAACACACAGCAGAGCAATGAGTATGATAGAGTTTGATTTATTATTTGATTTATATTTAAAATTTTTTCATTCAAATGACGTAAAGGAATTTCTAAGGTGACTAGGATCATCATTATCAATACTGATTATCACCAAATGTGGAAGCCACAGGAGACTGAGCTGAGTTCTTATGCTAAAATATTCTTAAGTGGCATACTCTAAGAAAATCCTCAAAGTGCTCTGTTTACTTTTATGAGAGACATAGTATGAATTAATATCCCAGATAACAGCAATATGAAATTTCCAGTGGTTTGTTTCTCCAAAAATCAGACATTTATTAATATGAAGCACTCACAGCATATCTGCCTTATAACTTCCTCCCCAACTAAGACATTAGGAGTGATACTTAGATCTGCTTTTGCCCTCCTGAACAGGACTGCCAAAGTTGTCAGAATTCAATTTAGTTCAATCCAGAGACTATGTGATGAATATCTTTTATTCTCTATTTACTGGGCTAGGACCAGGGACATGGAAATACATATATTAGTTCCAGAGTTCATTCAAAGTCAATAATAGATTTCCCCCAAAGGCTGACTATTATCAGAGAGTGTGTATATGAATATCCTTTTTAACCAAGCTATGATAAACACTAAATATGCCCTTGATAAGTTCTTTATATATACATGCTATGGTTTGAATGTCCTCACCAAAAGTCATGCTATTTAACTTCCATTGTGCAGTATTAAAAAGCAGGACCATGTGGGACCTTTAAGAGATGACTGGGTCATGAGGACTCAGCAGGCTGTAATGAATAAATTAGCTCATTTAAGGATTAACAGATTATCATGCAAATGTCTTTGTTAGGCACATTTTCTCTGTTTCACCTCCTAATGTCCTCTGCCTCCTTATGATGCAACATAAGGCCCTCACCAGACCCTGAGAAGGTGCAGGTGTCATCCTGCTGTACCTCCCAGCTTCCAGGACCACGAGCTAAATAAACCTCTATTTTTAATAC
This sequence comes from Hystrix cristata, assembly GCA_004026905.1. Lineage (NCBI taxonomy): Eukaryota > Metazoa > Chordata > Mammalia > Rodentia > Hystricidae > Hystrix > Hystrix cristata. The sequence continues at coordinate 17,192 of PVJO010024193.1, read as the reverse complement.
ATTACTGAGTCTGTGATACTCAGTTATAGCAACAGAAAACAGACTAAGACAACACTTCCTCTTCTTATTTATGGAGGGCTCTAGCTTTGCAATGAATGCACTGGGTAACCTTGTTTTTAGTATACCAGAGCTTTGGGCATATAAACCTATGAATGTAATTATTCCCTCAAAGAAGGTTACAAGTGATGGATGGCAGAGGTCAATGTTTGTGCCATCTCTGGCCCCACGTGCTTACCTGAGAGAGAGGTTCAGGAGGTGGCGGAGGCAGCGGAAGATCTAACATGGGGTCATCTGGCGGGGGCGGTAACTCATCCTCATATTGGTTGATGCCAACTGTAGTGACATTTGCTCCATAACCCACAGAGGCAGCACTGCTGCAGTTTGTGGCCTCCAGAGGTGCTGGGTGATCCTGACTTTGTGAGGGCTCTTGCTGTGCCTGGATGGTCCGCTGCTCTGCTTCACTTATGTCTGCTACCAGATCTGCCATGAGGGCATCTAAATCTTGGTCTTCTAGTGCATTTAAGGACTCTAGTGGAGAAAAATCACATTACTAGTAAGAAACTATTTGCATCTGCAAAAAAAAAAAAACCACTAAAAGAAGATGATTTTTAAAGAGTTATGTTTGTGTAGAAGGAAATCATTTTGATTTTGGGGACATGATGAGAAAAGTTGAAAATATTTTTGTTTAGCAGCACATACACAGTGTAAGAATTTCTGAGATGATTATTGCTGAATTTATGGGGTGCTTAATGAGAATGAATTTCTAACAGAAGGAGGAAGTGTGTTCTACATAGAGACACTTCAGAAACTAGCTATAAGGCCAAATCTAAGCATGTAAGTAGGAATTCTTGAATATTTTAGTGCAATATCTTAAGGTTTTAGAAAAGCAGGGGGGTGGATAATGGAAATGGATGGGAGGTGAGTTCTTCCCATGCATTCAGAGTTCCAAGTTTTGCTGATAATATATTTGGAAGCAGTTGGTTTCCATCAACTGGATTCAATACAATTTAAGACTCTGGTGTGAAGATGGAGATTCTGTGAGATTTCCACCCAACTACAGGAAATCTCACATTCAAAAAAAGATCATTTAATGATAAATAGCAACAATTAAAGCAGCCAAAGTATTAAGGAATAAAAAGTTATTACATGGGATTAAGTGGTAAAGACTTTATGAACAGTGATCTGGGAATGAATTTTTAAAATAAAGGGTAGACATGGATTTTCAAAGTGAAAGGGAGGGAGGTCTGAAATGACATCCTAATTCAGCTCTAGTTGGGCCCAAGAGAAGTGGGGAATGAGAAGGGTTAATCAGAAGCAGAAGCCCACTTCATTTTTTTCTCTCTCCTTCCAAACTCTAGCATAGAGAATTCAAGGTCAGCCTAGCCTTACAACTCTGTTTGTGAGGCTTTTGTTTATTGCAACCTAAACATCTGCAAGATTGCAGGAAGAATGTTACACTCTCCAGACCCTTGCATATTAAAGAACCCTCACAAAGGAGTCCCACCAAGCCTTACATTTACATAACTCCTTTTACCTCCTCCTAGTGTCTAGTATCACAAAATCTGCTTTGAGTCCCTAACTTCACATCCTCCCAAACTCAGACAGAGAGGTGCAAGTAGAGATAAGCTTAAATGAAGGCCAACACCTGGTATAAACAATTGCTTGTTGTATTGCCAAAGGAATTCCAATTGTAAAATGTAACCACCTTTCCTAATGTATAAAAGCTCTGGTCAAACTGCAGAAAGGGGTCGAAAGCCTTTTGCATATGAGTGCCCTCTGGATCCCCGGCTAAATACATTGGACTCAATTGTATTTGCGTGGCACCTTTCTCTCTCGTGACCAAGAGGGGTGAGACTGGGCCAGCCCATGGGCTGGCTCGGCCTTCCACTCAGGTCGGTTCACTTTAGAACTTCTTCCAAGTGTGAGACTGTTGTCGTGGACTGTATGCATGATCCCCAGAGTGGGCTGGATGGCCTGGCATATTGGGAGTGGTGTTGGTGATAGTCAGACATACATTGCATTGTGTAGGTGAATGCAACGAAGAAAGGACAGCAGGATGGAAGGGACCCTTGAGGACAAGAATTCTAGCAGCTCTGTGCAGGATGGAGGAATGAGGAATGAGGAAATGTGCACGGCAGAAATAAAGCCTACTCAGTAAGAAACAAGTGAAAGCTTTGTGAAGTCATTTATCACCAAACATCGTCAACATCATGGAGCGCATTACATCAGAACTAGTAGTACTAGCGCACAGTACTCGTAGGTTTGGATCATCTAGTTATATAAGATAGATTTATTTTATTGTAAGACAATTTTATGTATAACTTATTTATAAACTATATTATAATACTTTCAGAATAAAGTTACATGAGAATAATAAAGCCTGTTCATAATTTGCTAATGTAATCACATTTTGACTGTTGACATGAAAACCTTTTGATTCATTATATATATTTTAGTAATAAAATTTCCACAATTTTATATAAACAATTTTCAAAGGGAACTTGATATGTTAAAGTAAATTATTTGTTGATATGTTAACAAAGAAACCTAAATGTATTAATACAGATTAAACGATAGGGATTCATTACATTTATTAATATAGAATTGAGTAATACAGAATTGGAGAATGAGATTGAAATAGATTCCATTCTAAAGTCTGTCACTAATTCTCTGACTTTGGGTAAAATATTTTTAACTAATTTTAGCAACATTTTAAGGTGAAGATAGTAAGAAATGTATTCTTATGCTAATTTTCAAAAAATGTAGTTTTCTGTATATACATCAGTATATTTTAAAGGTCTGTCTTATCCCCAAATTAGGTCACTTGTGTGTATCTTGGCTCCTTAATGAGATGAGTTTCTTGTTCATGTACTATAAAATTATAATTTCTGAGATTGTGGGGTTTCTTTGTTCCTATTATCTTCAGTATTTTTTTTTTTTTTTGATAACAAGGCACTAAGTTAGTGCTTAGAAAACACTGGCTGACTTGACTACACGGAACTGAAATGCTAATTAAATTTTAATCAGACTGATTTTCAATATGGCACTCACCTGTTGTGAGTGGGTTGCGTGAAATCTGCATGGGCAGTGTGTGTAAGTATATTTTAACTAGTGCTGTCATAGTTTTACAAAAGACTATCACCTTTTTTCAAACTTCATTAATGCTATCATCTTGGCAGATGACTGGTAATAAGTTATATGGCAGATAGAAGAGAGCATAGGAAAAAGAGAAACTCAGAAGAACTATATATAATCTATCAGGAAATAGGCGCTGATGCCTAATAGCTTATCAAAAAACTAAAAACTACTGAAAATGATAGAAACAAAGAAACACAAGCGAGCTTGTGGGTACTGCAAGTCCTTGGCAAATCTTTTTCAAGAATTCCAGTGAATTTCATTAATTTGGAAGTGTTACTCAAGATTCATTGTAATTTGAATACCATGTGAGCTAAAGATTGTTTTTGTACTAAGTAAGAAGAGAAATTTTTGTTAGTAAAACCAAGAGTCCATCCGAGGGAACATGGAAAAAATGTCAAACACAGCAAATTATATGTAAGTATATATTACACATAAATTAAAATGTACTGTATTTTAAATAAAATATTTTATATTTGAAGTATACATTCATATATTTTCACTTGTGATGAAATGGAGAGCTAATTTTTATCTTCAAAGGAACATTTCCTTATTAATGTTTATTTATAGCACTTGTTAGTAATAAGAAGAAATTCCCCTTACTTCAAAATATGAGATCACTTTGAGACAGTTACAAATGTAGGAAGTATTTCTTTTCAGTACGTGCAAAAAACATTTAATTCTCTTCCTTCAAGCTAAACCCAATAAGATACATTCTGAAATCCGGAGTTGATATTAATCATGACATCCAAGTTTCTTTACCTTTGTATTCAAATTATACTTCCCATACGGATTTCGGTTATCACTATGAATTCAAAGTAGTTAAGAAAAGAAATTGTTATACTCACCATTTAAATCCTTAAAACCCACACTGTAGTTAAATTCAGTCCTCGGAGGCTTAGGGTCAGGAGGAGGAAGAATGTCTACTCCCAAACTCTGTGAAAACAGACCCAGCCCCCCAGGCGTTATTCATGATGCTGACACTTCTGTAGCATGTTTAAGTCAGAAAATCAAAAAACATTCATTCTTCACAAATTTTCTCTCTAAATATGTTCTTTAAAGACCAAGTTCCTACTTGATTTTAAGTGATTGTTTTCCTCTACAGAAAATTACAAATAAAAATATTATTCTACAGGGAACATCTTGAAATGGACCAACTGAGACGAGGAGAAAGAGATAACTTTTTTAAAAAGAGAAAAAATTTCTTGTAATGATGAATACATATACTATATATAATTCTATAAGGACTTAAGTAATGCCATCCAAAGAAAGGAATATTAGGCACTTGGAGGAGAAAAGCTGTTTCCGGATGAAATTTGCCGTTACATAGTAAAACACTATGCTGTTATTTTTACTAATAATATGCTTGTTAAAAAAGAAGTCAAGTCACTAGGGAGGTAGCGCAGCAATAGAGTATTTGTCTAGCACACATGAGGCTCTGGGTTTAATTCTCAGCAAAGACAATAAATTATCAGTTTTGTAAATATTGTTATAAATATTGTCTTATTGGAGCTAAGAGACTCCTTATATGATTTAAAAGTCATATTATATTTATAAATTAATTTCCAAGAATATTTTTATATCTATAATGTGAGAAGTGATTTCATCTGTTCTCAAATATAAATTTTTTTAACTGTGACTGTATCCATTGCTGGCAATTTGAGTTGGTAAATAATATTCTTGTCCATTTTATAAAACTCATTGTACATTTGAAAGTAAACAAAATATGATCAACTTTAAGCAGAAAAAAAGACCATTAATCACGTGGTTAGAAAAATCAGCCCAACCAAGTTAGAATCACAGATGAAATGTAGTGGAAAATGACAACCCTAAAACTCATTTTTAACAACAGAAGGAACATGCAAAAATTGCCTAGAAAATGGGAGCTTGACAGACATACTCGGAGGCAAATACTAGAACAAAAAATTTAGTGAAAGCACAATGAGAAATACATTCACTGAATTAATTAATTAGGGGGTGCTGGGGATTGAACTCAGGGCCTCACACTTGCTACTGTACCACTGAGCAAAATCTGCAATCCCTATTTTTAATATTATAACTAAGAAGTCTACCTCACAGTATGGTAGCCAATAAATTTTTTTCAGTAATATAATTTACTCTGCTACTTATGTAATTGCAAGTAGTTCTCGAACAAAATATGAACGTGTAAACTCATGATAAAACAGGATTTTAGTAAAATAGAGAGAAAGAGGAACAAAAGAAAGAGAAAACTGATTTGCCAAAGGAAATCCTTTAATTGTAGAAAAATTATTCAAAGTCCAAAATGAAGTGGAATATGTAAAGTTTCTCACTGTACATCTATCTTGTGTGGCCTGTGAAATGAGTTAATACAAAAGCATTATTGAGTATCTATTTGAATGTTTATTGGTAAAAAGTTAAATCAGAATATCAAACCTTCTGGAGGTAAGATTTAATTTTTAAGAACTGAAAGACAAATGTTAATAAAACAGGTGGGTTGTAGAAATGGCCAAAACCATGAAGGTGAATGACTGCAGTTTGACAATGCTGCTTAGTACTAACCTATTTAAAACTCACACCCTTGAAACAGTGCATTAGAATTTGCATCATTTTGATTTTCTAATTCTTCTTTTATTTTCAATATATTCACCAGAACTCTCTTACAAAGAGCTTTCATCAATTATTTACTCTGAAATACACTTTGACTAAGACTATAGGGAAATGAAAATAAATGCTTGATTCTTTTACTTTATTAGTTTTTCACAGCAATAAGTTAATACTCAGGCAATTTCCAAAGGTGACCAATTAAGAAAGGTCTTTTTTTTTTTGTGGTACTGGGGATCAAACTCAGGCTCATGCCTCTGCCTAGGCAAGCGCTCTACCACTGAACTACAGTCCCAATCCTAAAATTTTTTTTTTTTTTTTTGTGGTGCCGGGGATCGAACTCAGGCCCTTGTGCTTGCAAGGCAAGCACTCTAATCACTGAGCTAAATCCCCAGCCCCCCAATCCTAAGATTTTATTTTTGTTTATTTTTGACATTATTATGATCTCGTGATTTATTTTTTGCTATGGAGAAATAACAAGTTTTATATTTTAAGATATTTCATAATTAAGAATGAATATTATGGCTTCTGTGTGTTATATCTTGCTTAGGAAAGCTATGTACATTTCGAGATTATAAGATTATATAAATATTTCTCCTACATTTTTTTCTCCCTATATTTCATATACAGTACTTAGATTTTTGATTCATGGAACTCATTAAGATATAGGGTGTGAGGTAGTAGTGTAGTTTTTGATTCCACACATGTGTTATCCCAAGACAGTTTATTAAATAATTATTTTTTCCATTTATTTTAGAATGTTTCCTTATTCAGGAGTTATTAATTACCTTTATCAGGATATATAAATAACCCAAGAAAGAGAACATAATAATGCAAGTACAGTAACATTTTAACCACTGAGAACTCTGGAAGAAAAGTAAATGTGGGATCTTTGTATTATTCTTTCAATTTTTCTGTAAGCTTAAAATTATTTCACAAGAAAGAAGTTGCAGCCACATGTCATGTATTAGTTGCCTTTAATTTTTGCTTATTTTAGGAAATTAGGAAGACCAAGCTTTATTCACGCCTCCTAATCATAGCCTAGTTTTAAAGAACACAATACTTGCAAAGTTCGCAAATGTAGATCGAAACAGCAGATTTTCAAATGGTTGGAAAAATACTCAACGACCTCGAAAGCAATCGATAATGATCAAAATGAAAAACAGCTCTTGGACTTGGGGACAAGGAGAGGGCCTTCTTCAGACCCTGCAATCTTGGGACCTACCTTTTGGAAGAGCTCTATTAGCCAAACAAACCCCAGGGCTACAACCACTTGGACCTGAGAAAGGAAGAGCAAAATCCCAAGGACCTTGACTGAAGGTAGGTCTAGAGAGACTTCTCTTTCCTGCTCTTGAATTTCAGTGACAATACTTAACTGTGGGCCGATGAACATCCCAGACTCTGACCAGTTAGGACAGTTACTTCTACTACTGGCTGCAGAAGGGAGAGAATGTGCAGAGAGGAGGGTGGGTAGAGAGACAGAAAGGAGAGACCACCAATGTTCACTCAAACTTGCTCCTCCCTGGGAGGGAAAACGCAATCCTCATCTGTAGAAAAGTAGCTCCCATCTTAACATTCACCTCTTAACTACGTGCCCTTTCATCAAAGGGTGTTTCTTTTTCATAGGATCCAAACTCTTTGAAATTTTATTGACAATATAAAATAGATGCTAACTAAAATTGCTTTCTTTTTTCTTAAAATAGTCTTAAAATATAGACTCTTCATTTACTTTGTAGAAAACTCAAGATCCCCACCCAATTTAGGAATACCGTATTAGGTTATTCTTATTTTGATATTTTGTGCAAAAAGGGATGAGCTGAGTACCCGCTGAATCAAAGGAAGATTTTTGAGAACATTACAAAACATACTGAAGCTCACCAGACTTTATAACCCGGGTCAGTAGCCCTGGGGTCTATGGCCACCGGGCTGCAGCTGACCTGACTGTGGGTGACTCTGAGTCCATCTGGTCTGGTGACCCTGTTTTCTCAGACCTGCAGCCTATGGCTGAGTGACTTTCATGTTCCTTTGAGGGCTGAGTCCATTCAGGAGGCCATATTAACTCCCACTTAGTCCTTTAAAATGTAGCCTTTCCTCAAAGGTTGATAAAAAATCCTTTACTAAAGAAGATGACATCTCAGCTAGTTTTTAAATTGGTAATCACGGGAGACCTGCTCAGTGGTGGTGGCTGTAGAGGTTTGCATCTGGTGAAAATCCTTCTACCGGACACAATAAGCAAGAGCATTGTCAAAACAGAAGGCATGTATGACCAACATATTAAATTATCTGAATTCAGAAAGACAGAGTCAGAAAAAACCTTTACCCCCCGCTACTGTCACAGTTACACCAGGAACGTGCAACGTCAGTCTCCAGTTTTTATAAAGCTTGTCATATTAAAATAAAATTCTGTAATCCCATTTTCCCTCTAATTTGCAGGTTAAGAAGGGACGCTTACCTGAGTTAGAAGATCCATCTCTCCCAGCAAAGTGCTGAACATTTGGTCTATGTCATCATTTGACTCACCCATCTGAAAAAGAAAGAAACCCAGATATTAGTGGCCTGATAAAAGCCTATCCTGGGATAATTGTGGGTATGGCTTGAATCTGGATGTCTCCCAAAAGCCTTCTGAGGTCATAGGTGGGGCATTTTAGAGGTGGCTGGATTTAAGGTGTGTGAATGTGGATGAAGGGTGTGGATAATGCAAGCCCCACCCTGGGTGTGGGTGGCACCAATCAACAGGTTTGTAGCCTGGATGGAGTATAAAGGAACAGAAAGAAGGCAAGTTTGCTGCTGCCACCTTCTGCCTGCCAAGCCAGGAACTGTTTCTCCTCTGCGATGCCCTTCTGCTTGCCACTCTGCCTTGGAGCCCACTGACTACGGACTGCAACCTCTACAGACTGTGAGCCGAAGTAAACCTTTCCTCATTTAACTTGTGGGTCGGGTATTTTGCCTCAGCAATGAAAAAAGTAACTGAGACAATTGTGGTGTCTCTTTCTTTTCTCCAAGAGCTCTACCCATGAGTACGTAAGCTGGGAAGAGAGCTGTATGGAGAGGACAATTCATTTACCCTGAAAGTCCATGCCCGACCTGCATCCAGTTTGCATGGTCCAAGATGGAACCAAGCCCTGGGAAGTTCGGCAGCGCGATAGCTGAACTTTATTTTTTTTTAATTTTTATTTATTTATTTTTTTTACGGAGGCGGGTGCGGAGCCGCCAGCAGCCCGAGCTCCGCCTCTGAACTTTATTTTTTCCAGACTGAGCTACTCTCCTTGGAGCCAAGTGGAAATCACTGTCAAATTCACCTCATCGTGAGACACGTTATTAGAAAAGGAGAAAGCCTCACATGAGAGGTAACCATGTCAGTGAAACGTAGAACTCCACCTTCATGTAAAAACCTCATAAAAACGGTGTGTCAGTCGTCATTAAATACGTTTATCAAGTGGTTTTCTGCTTTAAAAATCTCTCGGAAATGGCAGCTTTTGCTACACCTATTTGGAAGTACTGGGCAGTGAACACTTAGAACCAAAAAGGTCACACAATCAAGAAAAAGGAAATGAAAACAATATATTTTTTGACATTTGAACATTTTTTGGGGCCTAAATCAAATGAAGCAATTGTCCGAAAGAGGAAAGCAGTGTGCTAAATATGGGCAGTGCCTTGGGAGGTGTAACCAGCTGCTCTCCTTCCTGACACTCTGGCAAGGCTGGATTGCGAGATTAGGAGGCAGGATCTGCCCTCTGTCAGCCACCAATCCGTAGTGTGTAGTCTGGCAAGAGGAATCAACTGCTTCATCTGTAAGGTGAAGTACCTATATGTGTATGTGTGTGTTTAAAATAGGTTATTTGCCAAACTAGCCCAGGTCAAGGCAGATCTATTTTCTAAAACAAATCATTCTAAAAACTTGTGATAATTCACCGTTTAACATGCCTTCACACTAACACTTCAGCAGTAGCATTTTCATTTTTAGTAGCTTTTGATAAATCAGAGTTTCTGTCTCTTTATACAATATGTACATGAAATCTTTGTCTTCTTGACTCTGCTTTCTTAAAAATGACTCGAAGGATATTTAAACTATTCTAATCCTTGAAATTAACCTAGTGTAATTATAATCATCATAACAGTAATATTTGTCTAGCACTATGTTCCAGGAACTGTTCTGTGAGCCAGAGTTGGTATTAAAAACATTTAGTCCCCAGTATAGCATTGACATTGAGCAACCAGAAGAGATGAGGCTATAAAATCCATTCTGGGCAAATCGGTGTACATCCTCCATGTATCCACCCTGCAGCGCTAGCACCTAATCTTCTCAAATTACCCTCACTAGTAATCTTGGGTTTATCACTTAGGAAATCTGACATAATGAAGTCTCCTTGTTTAATTTTCCTATCATGTATTTTCCCATCTCCCAGTTTTAAGAAGGCAGAGTGACGCTCTCCCTCCCACTCGTGAGACACAAATGCTACTTTGGGCTACATTCAAATCATTTCAAATTTTAAGTTTCACATATTTTGTAGGAGGGGCAGGGGACTTACTATGAGCTATGTTAATTTTCCAGACCACCCTCTCTGGCTTCCGCTGGAGGAAGTGTCTTATGAGTGCATGGCAGTTGTAAAATTGGGTTGGCCAAGAGGGTCCAGGAGAGGGACTTTTGTTAAAGCAAGAGAGGTCTAGATACCATGGACTAAGCACATTTCTCAGAAGCAGCCACCCCCCCATCAGGTGTATGTACACTTGGGACAGAGAGGCATGTGTTTGAATTCATTCAGTGAATGCTCAAGGTCAGATCACACGAGGCAGGGAGGTAACCACTCAGGTTCAGAACTGACAGGTCTAGGTCTGTGTGTGGAAGGTGTCAGGGAGGAACCATACAGAACATTAGTGAAGGATGATGGAAGATTGTCATCCTATTTGGTGTACAGAGTGGGATTTAAAAGTGTTCACTGCAACCAGAAGGAGGGAAACAATGGGAAGATTCATTCACAGGTGGTTTTATTCCCTCCGAGTTGCTTACGAAATATCTGATTCACTCCTTCCTGCCTTGGTTTGGATGTGGTTTGCTCCCCAAAGTTCAAGTGCTGGAAATTTAGTCCCTAGTGTGGAGGAGGAAACTTCGAGAGGTGGTGCCCACTGAGAGATGAGCAGGTCCTGGGGCCCAACCTTGGAAGGGATTAATATGGTTGCTCAGAGTGGAGAGGTTCTCCTGAGAATGAGCTGATAGAAAGCAAGACAGGCTGTGTTGGCTACCATCTGGCTCCCTGTCTCTTTGAGTGATCTTTCCTGGACATGCTGTCATCCTAGCGGTGCCATTTGCCACGAGGTCCTCAATAGAGTCAAACAGATGGCAGCACCATGCCCTTGAACCTCCAGAACTGTGGGCTAAACAAACTCTTTTCTTGTAATGTTCCCAGCCTCAGGTATTTTGTTGTAGCAATGCAAAACAGACTAATGTGCTTCCCTTCTTCAAATTCCCTATAACACAGAGGAAAGAAAGTATTTAAATAAATAATGTATCCACTTTATCACAAACTGTCTCCTAAAACCATTAGTGTTGTATTCCAAAGGTTACAATAGATTTTTCATTCATTATGTTAATAAAGACATTATAATTAAACAATAAAATTTGGAAATGCTCACGTGCATTTATTTCTACTGAAATGTTGTATGGTTCAGTAATGTGACAAGATAAAGGCATCCTTAATAGGAAAAATGAAGAGTAATCATTAGTGTTAACCTATTTCAGACTTTCTATAAGAGAGAGGTAATCCAGTCAGAGTGGAAAAAATAGATTTATTTGCTGACCTCAATTTGGCCATTCTATCCCCAAGACCTTGCTCTCCTCACTGCTATACAACAGGCTGGGGACAGGCCAGAGTGAATCACTGCTGAGATGGAAATAACTTGATAGCTCATTCTCGACCTCTTCCAGTATTCCTCTGGTAAAAGACTTCCCCTCTGCCCTTTCATGCATTTCCTCTAGAATCTGTTTTTGAATTATTAGGAGTCAACATTGACATTGTGCTGCCAATCTACAGTTACAAATAAATATGCTACCAAATGGGTCATGGTTTAAAAGCTTTGCATCTTTAGTAAAAATAAGACACTTGATTTAAGGGCTATTTTTAACATTCATTTTTATTAATCTATAAATTCAATCATCTTACATCAGTGATTACCCTTCCTGCAAGAAAACCTTGTTTTTAGAGTAAACAGGAAAGAGTCACATGGGTCGTAGATATCTCACATCAGACACACAGACACACTCATCAGTCTCTCTGCTTCTCTCTTTCTCTGACCTGAGAGAACAGGACTGTGCCTACTAGTACCTGTGGTATTTTCCAAAGGTCAAAAGAAAGAAGAAGAGAACACCCAAAGTGAAAAGTGTTACTTGGGTTAGCGGTCCAAGAGTCCGGGTGGAGCTTTGCTCATAGTGAAGTAATACATTGCAAAACAAGCCATGTTTACATCATGATGGGTGGAGTGAACAATTTTTTCATGGGTATGTCATTTCTGAGTTCGTTTTGTGTCTAGGGAGAACAGAAATTGCTGATTAAAAGAAATTTGGAATAGTACTTCATCAGACAGATTTTGGGGAAAATGAGGGGAGAGATGGGGGAAGCTGAACATCCGGGCCAAAGCCCTGCGCAGAGTTCTCTGCATAACACAGATACTGCCTGAGGCTCAATATTTCCAGGTTTCAGGTTTTATCCTCAAATACTTCCTCTTTTCCCCATAATTAAGCTTCAAAATTGTAAGTTTAAAAAATCTGTTCTAAGTACTCTTCTACACACGTTTAGCAGGACGTGAATTTGTGTGCTAACCTCACATATCTAATTCAGCTGGATGTGGGTTTCATCGTCTTTAGATTACCAACTCCAGCCGTGATATTGGAGCAAGAACAGGGCAGGCCTCCAGTGTAGCTGGCCTACAAAGAGCCAATTCAACGTCCCACAGGCATTTCCGTTTAGAGTCAGCTCACTATTCCCTCCGCGGTTATTCTCTTCCCACACGCCCTAACTTGGCTAATGGCCGTGCGGTCACTGCTTAGTCTGACTCAGAAACGCTGGGCCCCCTCGCTCCTCGCTCCTTTTTTTACAGTAAAAAATCACATTGCCATTAATCGCCACCAAGACATTTCCTCTCTCATTGAACATACTTATCCCATCATACTTGCCACTTTCTGAAGCAGTTCTGGAAGTTTTCTTTAATAAGATTCTTTACGAGGTGTGATCAAAAATGCAGTGAATGCTGCTACCAAGTGCTATCCAACAGAAAGGCAGGCTTATAAAAATATTTTAGCGTGTTCTCATCCACCTTATTCACTTGATCTGGTACCATGTGACAGCTAAGTCTTCCCCAAAGTCAGAATGACCATGAAAGGTAATCATTTGGAACTGATTTAGGACACTGAGGCAACCTCAACAGAATAACTAAAGACACTTATGAAAGAGGCGTCCAGAACTGCTTCAGAAAGTAGGGAGAATGACGGGGTAAGTGTGTTTGAAGCCAGGGGGACTACCTTGATGGGGATTAATGGTAATATATCTTTTACTGTAATAATTAAAAAAATGTAAACATTCACAGTAATGTTTTACATCATATTATGGACATAATTCACAGGGTAATTGTGGCATTTAAGTAAAACAGCTTTTGGAACTTGGCATAAGCATGCAATTACGGAATTTACCATATGGAATCAAGCTCTTTTTGTTACTGTTGGAATCTCTTAGAGGACTGAGAACTGTTTTTAAGCAAAGGTCAGATCTTGTTGATCTTTGTGTTAAAAAATGCTTTGTTGAAAGCCCAGAGAAATTAAGTAACTTCCCAGACTAACAGGAAGAACCGGGCTGCAGCCCAGATCACAGCTACACAGAAAGGTCCCCACCACTCCACGGGCTCTTCTGCACATGAGCCCTGCTGTCCTGCATCACTCATGACAGACCGAGCTGGACACTCCTTAGAGGCTGTCACATTCCATGTTTCCTGCGACAATTAAACAGTCTGTTTCTCAGCTGCCATCCCAGTGGGGCTTGTTAACTAACCCTCGCTGCACCAACACTATTTCTCTTTGCTCAAGTGAGTGAATTCTGACATTTATATGGATGTATTTTGTTTGAAAGCATTAAGGTTTCTTTCATTGGTGCTTATATCTATTTAGGGTTGTATCAGTTCTCAAGTCAATATTTTAGCTGCTTTGAGAAAAATTCTAATAGTTACCATGTAACTTGAGGGACACTTCTGATGGCTTTCCTTCTATTCTGAATCAATCTAAAGTCAATTGCTATATATTAATTAACTATTCTTTAATAAATAACAAGTTATGTTTTCTATCATAGTTCTTCCTTCATTCCTATCATATATAGATAATACATTTTAACTGCATAGACATAGATTTACATCTTACAGTAGAATGAAAGTGTAACAGCTTAATTATTTGTAATATATCGAGTAGGGGTTGGGGACTTAGCTCAAGTGGTAGAGTGCTGGTGTAGCAAATGCAAGACCCTGAATTCAATCCCCAGCACCCCCCAAAAAAAGACCCCGTAATGTATCAAGTTATCTGTAACATCTTAATAGGTAGTATTGAATACATTATATATGTTTTGCTATTCACAAAAAATCATATACTTCTAGTTTGTGTTGGGTATAAGGCAACAAATTACATAGGGTAAAACACAGGACAAATTATGTGTGTATGTATTTGTTGGTTTTTCATGTATTTATATTTCAATTTTCTACCCTGTAAGAGCAACAAAGACACAAAGAAACATATTCAAGTACTCTTTTGTTATAACATATACGTAATACAATAATGTCTTGCTATGAGCTGAATTCTGAGCATAACAGTATTAGATTAAGGGTTATCCAATGCACCTGAATCTAAAACATTTATTCATAAAATATCTTTTTATATTCAATAAAATGTGTAATACATTTTCCAATAATAAGAATTTTTCATAAAACAAGAAAAAATTAAAAAGAGAATTTTCATTTTGAAAAAGTAGTCCCATGCATAATACCAAAAGGTTGTGGAGCCTTTTCTTGCGATTGTCACATTTTGGCTTTGCAGAACCAGGGACTCAGTAAGTGAGCATCGATACAGTGCAGAAATGTTACCCACATTTTTATAAAAGAGCATTTCTGTCAGAAGCCTGCTTTGTCCTATCACCACATTCAGATATGAGGAACTCATGGATGTTCTAAGATAATTTGAATGGCTACAGATCTCATTTTTCAGCTGTTCTTTTAGTTATGCATAGTCTTTATTTGGATTGAGATAGCACTAAGATGATGAACATTTTCATGCAGCAAGAATTAAAAGAAAAGGCAGAATATTTGGAGAACTAAAATTGACTTAGGAATCATGAATCATGGTCAGTTAAGTTCAGGCTGGTTAGAACTGGTCTCTAATATTTTATCAGGGAACTTACTATCTAAGGTGAAACCTCCACTCTAGAGTTGAGGAGAAAGGAACCTCCCCAATTCCCTCTACCTGCCTGATAGAGAAGAAATAATAGCCAGAAACTATTATCTGTTCTCATGCTGTGCCAGGCACTATCATGAACTGATTGATTAAAGTGGTCCTCATACCCTCCATAGAACAGTTATCTCTCCCATTTTATAGATAAGAAAACCGAGGAACCCATGTTAACCATTGGTTACACAAGTAAAGTCAGTGAACAAATATCTATTACATGGTTCTAGACTTAAAGAAGCTTTTGTGAGATTTCCTATGTGAGTTTTTTTAATAACTGTATTTCTCCTCATCAAAATACCAAGGATTAAGAATCTGGAACATATCTACATACTGTCTTTGCACTTTGAAGATGGTTAATCAAAAATGGCTGCATGCTTGCACTGAGACTCTTATTGTCTTAACCTATAAGTGAACAATATTTTGAGTATATAATCATCTTGCCAGACTAAAATATAAATAGAATTAATGTAAAATCAAGTGAAAAAATCCGAGGCGCTCTCAGTATCAATTTATTTGATATTTTTACTATTTTTAAATTAAAAAAACTAGCTGGTAATATTTATGTTTTCAAGGAAAAAAGTCAACCAACACATTACAACTACAGGTTACAAAGAGGAGAAAAAAAATTTTTTAAAAAAATATGTTTGTGAGAGAGATTACACTTAATATGGAATAGGTACTGCAAAATCCAGACCATCACAAATACTGGTGGAAACCAGCGCACAGTGTGAGTGAAAAACAATTTAACAACACTGAATTTCACCTGATCCCTTCAGTGTAATGTTTTTTCAAAATGCAACGAAAGCACTTTATCAAGAGGAAGTGGTTCACGGAATAACATAGCACATGGTTAAAGTTGTTGCAATGTTTGGGGGAAGGGAGAAGGGAAGCCAAAGGGTCTGTGTAATATAAAACAGGAAACAGAAGCATTTCTAAAATTACACATACTATCAAATTAACAAAATTCTAGCATGAAGATATCTCTTGGACCCACTTAACAGCTTTTCATAGGATGCCTGAGATCAGTTGAAAAGTCTTAAGAAATAAGCTAGCACATAGTTATTGAGTTAACTGGACAATCGCTGCAGTCATATGATCAACAGACTAACATGACAATCAGTCACAAAGGAAACTTGTATGGAGACTGCATTTATGTATATGTGTAGTCATGTCGAAGAACATCCAAGACAACAGGGTCTTTTGTAAGCAATGCTGTCATGACAAAAGTCAGGTGGAAATAACTTTGTAAAGGAAAAACAAATCATGGAATGACGCTATTTCTTTCAATAACTTGACACAGATGGTGTGCTTCTAAAAGCCTTAGAACTTGTCAAACTGCAAAGATACACGTACGCGTGCATAAAATGGCATGGGCTATCACATTTGTAAAAGTGTTATTTTTAAAATGCCCTTCTTTCCAAATGGCTTCAATTTTGTGCGAATGCAACGTGGATGTTTGGGGCTTGGAGTACTGAGGAGGACAGCAGGGCACTCTGCTAGGTCAAGTTTTAGGGTAGTTACAAAGTAAGATGACTCATTAAGACCTGAAAATGTTTGAACACAACTCAGAAGTAAAACATCTTGTGACACGGGGAAAGCAAGATCAGGCCCTGTGGATATAATATTCTTACTTCTATCCACCTGGGTGGCTTTACTTTGTCTCTGGGAAGCAAGTCATCGACCAGTTTCACTTGGCCATACATACAGGCTGGAAAGAGCCTTCTAAATCTTGAGATTTTTCTCAAGTTCCCTTTTTATTCTATTCTGAGTGTCTATATAAGGAAGAGGGAACTGTTTTTGTATTTAGGATCTACTGTGACATAAAACAGAAGTGATAACATAATTTGGTTTTATTTTAAAGAAATAAAAATAGAAAGTATTCTATTCATGGCATGGGAGTGCCACGCCATGTCTCAATGGACATTAATTTTCTAAAAACAAACCACTTGTGAATAGTTACGCATGTTCACTGTCTTCTACTCGTCTCCATTATTTCTTGACT
>PVJO010024192.1:0-24840 GCA_004026905.1 Hystrix cristata | reverse complement strand
TTCATTAGTTGTTGGGCATTTAGGCTGTTTCCAAGACTTAGATATTGCAAATTATGTTGCTATAAACATAGTTGTGCATACATCCCTGTGGTATGAGGATTCCAGTTCTTCTGGGAAGATCCCAGTAGGGGGATAGCTGGATCAAATGGAACCTCTAGTTCTAGTTTTTTGAGGAATCTCCATATTGATTTCCATAGTGGCTGGACCAGTCTACATTCCCACCAACAATGGAGGAGGGTTCCTTTCTCCCCACAGCCCCGCCAGCATTTGTTACTGGTTGATTTTTTCATAAACGCGGTTCTTTCTGGAGTGAGATGGAATCTTAACGTTGTTTTGATTTTCATCTCTCGAATGACTAGTGATGTTGAACACTTTTTCATATATTTGTTTGCCTTTTTAATTTCTTCATCTGAGAAGTGTTTATTCATTTCAGATGCCCATTTTTGGATTGGGTCTTTGAATTTGGAAGATTTGATTTTTCTGAGTTCTTTGTATATTCTAGATCTTAGACCTTTGTCTGATGGATAGCTAGTAAAAATTTTTTCCCAGTCTGTGGGTATTCGCCCTGCTCTGTTGGTGATTTCTTTTGCTGTGCAAAAGCTTTTTAATAGCATGTGGCCCCAAGCACTGATTCTTCGTGTTGTTTCCTGTGCTGTTTGGGTTATGTTCTTAAATTTTTCCCCACCCATATGTCTTCGAGGGTTCTTCCTATTTTATCCTCCAGTAGATTTAGTGTTTCTGTTTTAATGTTTAGATCTTTGATCCACTTTGACTTTATTTTAGTACATGGTGAGAGACTTGGATCTAGTTTTAGTTTTCGGCATGTGGCAAGCCAATTTTTCCAGCACCATTTGTTAAATAGGCTATCCTTCCAGCGAGGGTGTTTGGCTCCTTTGTCGAAGATGAGGGATTTGAGTGTGTTTGGGGTTGTTTCTGCATCCTCCAATCTATTCCATTGATCCTCAGGTCTGTCTTTGGCAAAACCTTTTCTGACACGGGCCTGAAGAGCAAATCAAATGCATCCTTGCTAACTGCAAAAACTATTGGCTCTTTGTTGATACAAACGGGAATTTGGCTGGCGTGGCTGCTCCCTACACTACCGTGAGGGTGGTTTCGAAATTTCCTTTAAGGGTGGTTTCAAAATGGAAGAATGTTAGCAGATTTGGCAGCTACCTTGGCTCTGTCACGTGTCATAACTGGGTGCTGTTTGTCATCTACAGCACCAGGATTTTAGACGAACGAGACTTACGTCATCTAACCACTTCCTTTATTTTGATAGTGATATATTTTGAGTGGAGGCATTGTTTTTTAGGAAAAACAAATGTAGGTTGTCTAAAAATAAAGTGCACTTAAACTAAAAAAAAAAAAAATGTGCCTGTAGGAAATATATGACTTCTGTAAGTATGCTTATAGGAAATATGTAACTGTAAAATGTCTGAATTTCTTTGACATAGACATACATTTGTGATTAAGGTAAAAGTAAGCTAGTCTAAAATATAAAGTTATTCTGACAAGTTTCTATTTTGAAGGCATACTCACTTGAAAACCAGACTATCACATACCAAAGGAGTCCTATCAATTCCATATTGCCATGGAATGTGGTTGTGACTAATAGATTGAGTTTGCTGACTGGAAAAGCTCAAAAAAGGACACAGTAGATTTAGAAAATTTCTGAAGGGAGAAAAGGAGGAGCAATTATGAAAATGCACCTTCAATATAACCATAGAAGAATATTTGCTAACCTTTGCAGGTTCACTGCTTTGTAGCTGGTAAAAATATTTAATCATAACACATCAAAGCAAATCTTAAATATGTTCCTATTTTAAAGATATTGAAGTGAAGTCCCAATTCCCTCCTTTTTTCCTCTTCAACCGTATCTCCTTCAGGTTCCCAACTAGTGTGCATTGAGGAGAGTATTTTATTAAGATCTTTAACTTGACTAACAGTAGACATATAGGGATATAGGTTCAAACTACAAATGAGCTCCTTAAAAGGTGTAGAAAATTTATAAATGATAGACTTTTAAGAATGATTCACAGGAAGTGATAAGCATTTTCTTGAGTGTTCTTAATATTCTACAATTGATTTAAAATTCAATATTCCTTCTCAGAAGTGCTAAAAATTGGTGTAGCTATCTGGCAATTCTAGAATTTCTATTTGTAAATGTTAAGATTTGTATCATTTACACCGTTCTCATATAACTTGTATTTAATTCTCGATGTAAAATCATGTATTGATCGAGATTATCAATCTTTTTCTTAGTCCTGTCATTCCATGTTCTAGATTTATCTGGCAGGAACTCTCAATGATTTTGAGAATAATTGCTCTAGTCAAAATTTAGTATTAAAAGGGTTGAGGATTTAGTTTAGGTGGTAGAGCGCTTACTTAGCAAGCATGAGGCCCTGAGTTTGATCTCTAGCACCAAAAAAAAAAAAAAAAAAAAATTGTGTTAAGGTTTTATGAATTATAGTGCATGTTTGCTTCTGAAATGTGGTCTGTTACCAAATAATTTCAAATATATAGAAAATAGGAAAATGGCGCATATGCTTGCCTACAAAGAAAAATTTAAACTTTGTGACATACATTGACTAGAAATGATTTTTCTATGGGTCTTTTGCAGAATATATTACTACCAACTAAATGTACAAATAGACTTTTTTTCCTCTGCACAAACCAATGTTATAACACGGCAAGGTTACCAAGTAAATGTATATATGTGGCAACAGCAATGAAAGCAGAATGAAAAATAAGACCAAAATATAGAAACAGCATAATACCGTGGAGATTGGTTGGGGGTATTTAAAAAATAGGAGGCTGAAGATCTAGTGAAAGATAGACTGCTAATTAATCATGTAATCTTGGCATGTTGCTTATTTCTTTGAAAATATTTTTCAATCAGATTTTCTCTTCTCTAGCATTTGAATTTAAATCTAATAGCTTTCCCTAAAAGAACAGACTTTGAATGTTTTCACCAGCAATAAATGATAAATGTTTGGGGAAATGGATAGGATCCATCTGATTTAAACATTGCATAATGTGTACAGGTATCAAGATTTTACATGATATTTTATAAATGTATACAAATTTTATGTTTTATGTATCAGTTAAATTATTTAAATTTTAAAAATGAAATATCTTTTAAAAATCTTACCCAATAAATTTCACTTTTTTGATTGTTTCATTTCATGTATTTGTATTTGTAGTAGATTTTAAAAAATTCTTGCTTCCTAAAACTAAAAAAAATTATAATACAGACAGGCCCCAATTTATGATAGTTTTGACTTACATTATTTTTTCTCTTTACAATGGTAAGAAAGTGAGAGGCATTCAGCTTAACTGTACTTCACATTTTGAATTTTGATCTCTTCCTGGGCTGATGATATCCTCTTATAGTTTCTCATGAAGCTGGGAAATTGCCAACAAGTTGCAGCTCCCAGTAAGCCGCCTGATCACGAGGGTAAGGCAGTGATATTGCGTTCTATATTGTACAGTATGAAATAAATTACAGTAAATATTCAATACATCCTTATAAAATGAGATTTGTGTTAAATCATAGTATGCAATTACATTCTAAGTGTTTGGAGCACATTTTTGGCAGCCTAGGAAAGCTATGATGGTCACTAGGTTGGGTGTATTAAGTACAGCTTTTATTTTCAATTTTTGATGGATTTATTGGGAGCTAACTCCACTTTAAGTCAAGGAGTATTATATCTGTATAATTCATGAAAAATAATAATTTTTAGTTTTGTGACTGAGTGATCCTTAGGAGTTTAGCCATATATTTTCACATATTATCTACTATCAGAAATGATAATATGTATATGAAAAACAACTCTGTAGATGTGTAAGTTAAAAGGTAGATGATTACTTAGGCGGTATAGATTTTTATGGTACTTAAACAGAAGACAGATTATACCTGCTGTGGTTATAAAAGAGCAACATTTATGAGTCCGTAAGTATTAACAGTATTTATCGTAAATCCCCTAGCACTTATACAAGTTTGTGTTATTCTTTATCTTGTATCCAATATTGTAATTTATTAAAAAATTTTTACTTTATAGTACTATTGCTCTGAATGCCAACATTGAGCAACATATAAAGATGTATATATTTTAACATAAAATCCTCTTGTATTTTCTATAAATAATTTTCAAGAATTACGTTTTGTCAACTCAATGAATTTAGATGTGAAAATATATAACTGAGCTACTTAGAATACATGGGTTTGTGAACATAATACTTTCTTCCATTCGTGTAGCAAACTGAATTTGACGAGAACCAAATCAAGTTTGCCATAAGGTCAACATTGACCCTCATCATTGAATTTGATTTGGTTCTCCTCCAATTTGGTTTGTTACTAAATTCTTTCCAATCATGGAAAGAATTAACTTCATGAACTGAGATGCCACTGTATCTGGAATACAATAATATTGTATTTTATATTTTTGTTTGGTTTGCTTTTTAATAAGTAACACTGAATTTTTCCTAAATAAATTTATTCTTCAATATAAATTTATTGGTATATTTTGGACATACATAATGATCAGATTCATCATAAGGGTTTTGTACCAGTACATGTTAAATTTTGATTTTCTTTTTTTCCACTTTCCCTTCCCTCCTTTTGACTTTCTCCTTTCCTTATTTACGACAGCTTTGTTTCCATTTTTCTATCTTTTCTTTTTTTCTTTTCCTTTTCCCTTCCTTCCTTTCTTCTTCTCCCTTCCCCATTTCCCTTGCCCCTTTGAACACTTTCTATTTCACAATATCTATTATACATTTTTGTCTTTATTTACACTTTCAGTTCCTCATACTAGAGAAACAGTACAATATTTACTCCTGTGTGTCTGATTTATTTTACTTATGAGTATGTTTTCAACTTGCATCCATTTACCTAGAAATGTCTCAAGTTTATCCTTTTTATGGCTAAGAAGTACTCCATTGTATTAAAAAAACACATCTTCTTTATCCATTTATCAGTTGATGGGTTTTTGGACTGTTTCCAAAATTTAGATATTACAATCTGTGCCACTATAAACATGGGCGTGCGTATGTCGCTGCGGTGTGATGCTCTTAATTCTTTTGGGAAAATACCAAGAAGGGGAATAGCTGGGTCAAATGGGACCTCTAGTCCTAGGTTTTGGGGAATGTTCACATTTATTTCCACAGTGATTGCACCAGTCTATGCTCCCACCAACAGTGGAGGAGAGTTACTTTTCCCACAGTCCCTCCAGCATTTGTTATTGTTGAGTTTCCAATAATAACCATTCTTCATAGAGAGAGATGGAATCTCAGCAAGGTTTTAATTTGCATCTCATGAATGACCAGCAACGTTAAACATTTTTTCATATATTTATTTGCCACTTGTAATTCTTCGTCTGAGAAGTGTCTATTCATTTCAGATGCTGATATTTCTATTGGGTCTTTTTATTTGGGGTTCTGATTTTTTTTTTTAAGTTCTTTATATATTCTAGATGCTCAGCTTTTGTCGGAGAAACAGACAAAAATTTTGTTTTACCACTCTGTAGATTGTCTCATCACTCTGTTGGTGATTTCTTTTGCTGTGCAAAAGCTTTTTAATAAGATGAGAGCCCAGTTGTTAATTCTTTGCGTCATTCCCCATCAGTCTGAGTTTAGTTTGTAAAGTCTTTGCCTACATCTATGTCTTCAAGCGTTCTTAACTTAAATATATGAAGGTAAATTTATTCACAATTTAGATAAAAACATTATTGAATTTTGTATGTATCTAATAACCTAAAGACTGTCTGTACATACTAAAGAGCGATGGGATAAATGTGAAAACTTTAAGTAGAACACGAAACAATAATGGTAACGCTGTATTTTTAACCACTGCTTTGCGGTTCATGTCTGTTCCGTCATCCCTAGAGGGAACTTTTCAACAGACGCATCTATTACAATGTCAGTTCTCCAGGTTCTTTTTTAAACATTTTGTACAGCACAGATGGAACTGAAATTCTGAATTTCTAAAAGCAGGCTAAGAATCTTCCTTCTCATTGGTAATTTTCCACGTCTCAAGGCGTTCAGCCCAGAGCCGCAATGAAGAAGGGAGCCTTTGCAATGATGAGATTCTGTTTTCATGGTGCTTATAACTGAAGAGTTCTAATATCTGAGGTTTTGAACTACTTGACTTTTGCCTCTGTCATCTGTTCAAAAGAGGCATTTCTCATCTGTGAATGATGCTTGTGTGGGAGGGTTGGAAGCAGGATTTGGGGAAAAGGTACGATACTCAAGGAAGCAATTTCTATCCTGTCATCTGTTGTAGCTGCTGCCCCATCACAGTACTTATAGATAATACTAAATGTACCTGTTGAATTATTTTATAATTATTTATATGAACATTTTTATGAATAATTTCAAGTCTTTGTTCATTGTGAATCCAATAAACTTCTTTCTATTGTTTCACTATTTTTTAAGCCATAAAAACAGAAGATGAATTTATGAAATCTAATTCTTGGATGTTGCACTACAGTTCTGTATTAAATACAGCACTGGCATAATATAAACCTTTAACTATCTGCATTCTTTAGTTCTTAGAGCAGTCAAAATCTATGATAAAGGACTTTCACTCATATTTCTTTTATATATACCCATTAAAAGCATCATGAGCAACTCACATTTTGCTTTTTTTTTTTTAATAGAGACACACAGCAGGCTACACCTATTATACAGTGCATGCCATCATGTGGGTTGCTATCTATGCAATGAGAAATCCTCTCATTATTTCTGTAGTAACAGATGGATCCCTCGCTGTTCACATTTGGTAAGGTCTTAAGATCTCTTAGGCAACAAAAATTATTTCTTTTTTTATAGAATGTTTTTGCTTGTTTTTAATAACCAGTACCTTTTAATATTGGAATGGTATATCATTTCTTACCTTTAACAACAACAACAACAACAACAACAACAACAACAAACCCGTAGGATACGTGAGTTAAACAGCTAGTTGGCAAAGCGAAGTTAATAGGTTCCTTTGATTTTGTTTTTTTTTGATATGACAGGAATGGGTTTTATACTAATGGCTTATTTACAATAATCTCCTTTCAGCGGTTTGCCCTGGAGCAACATGAAAACACAATTAATAGGAAAGTTTACCATAATCATGACTCACAGCAGATGAAATTCACAATCCCCAAATTACAACCTCTTTTAATAGAGTATTGCTCTCTTGGTTCACAGCATGTAAAAATCAGAAGTGCTTTTCCACTGTACAAAGATCTTTTTTTATAGAGTTGAATGATTTATTGTTTTTAGCATCAAATGCCATGTAATACATAGGGCTGAAATTTTTACAAATATAACTTTCTCTTCTACTGTTTGAACAAATTAGCAGACATCTAGCTGACATTCTAAATTCTTGGCTTCGGAGTGAGTTAACAGTGATTAAGATAAGAGCCTAAACTTGTGTTAGTCTATATCTTTTACCTCCAGAGCAGAGAGTGCCATAATGTTCTTCCGTATGTAGTATCCTCTTCTCACTGTGGAGTTTAGTAGGTGACAAATAACTGATCTTCAAATATCTACTCAATTTTCTGTTTTCTAGGAAAGCTTAGTTAATCAATATACTACTAAGATTTAGTTGTCTTTCTTTTTATAACTACAAGAATCTAGATGGACTACAGCCAATGTGTTTACTTAAAAGTTTTCAATAAACATTTTTGAGGAACTGATATATTACAGACACTGTGATAGACAAGAAAGATAGAAAATAGCTAAGCTACCAGCCTGTACTGAGAGTGTTCAGGGTATAGTAGTTAGTGTTGTACAAGTACCTTTCTTTCTCAGAGCAGAGTTGTGTAACTCCTAGCTTTAAGGACATTTCTTATTACCAAGCTCATGGATTCAGACTGAATAGCTCACTGTGAGTCACTTCTGTCTTCAGGAGATAAAAGTCTAGAGAAGATGTTCCATTAGAAAATTTAACAGTGGAATAGACATCAGTATGAATTACAAAATTTTGTTACTAGGGAACGTGTTGTGAAACCTAGCAGAACTGATTCTTATTCAACAGTGTGATAACGACCTCCTAAAGCCACATCCTCCACAAGGCAACTTTTATACCATGCCATAAAATAATACTTTTGCAATGCATTTGAATTTTACAGATCAAAAACCACTGGCTTTTTTTTTTTTTTTTTTTTTTGTGGTGCCGGGGATCGAACTCAGGGCCTTGTGCTTGCAAGGCAAGCACTCTAATCACTGAGCTACATTTTTTTAATAAAAACTAAAGTACTCATTTCAGATTCACAAGTTCATATTCAATTTTCTAAATACATGGTACAAAGATCAAGAACAATAAAATAGAGTGTGAGCATTTTTGTGTGTTAGTGTACACGGATTTGCATGCATGTTTTAATTCTTTTCTGTTCATATCAATAAGACTGACATCCATCATTTTCTGTAGTAAGAATTTAGCCAGTTGAAAGTCAAAACTCTAATCCAAACTAGGCTGGAGTGGATTTAAAAATAGATTAAAATTATGAACGACATTTAGAAAAAGGGAAAAGGTTATAATACTTTTATTGTTTTCTAAATGTTCAAATACATTTGTCTGCACTATATTCTATAATCATTATTGAATCAAAAATACTCTCAATGGAAGACAATCATTATGAAACTTACTAGGAACATACTATGCCAGGTACTTATCAGAGAAATAGCATTAAACATGATAAGTTTGTTTCTTTCTTTTGAGGTGTTTATATGCTGGAGGTGAAATCTAATTTATAAGTAGCAAATGGAATTAGATTATTGATACATTAAAAAAATAGGTGTTCTGAAGTGAATAATAAGAGGGACATAGTATGTATGGGGTTAAATTCTTTAAGATGATAGCTAAGTTGGGCTGGGGATTTAGCTCAGTGGTTAAATTGCTTGCCTAGCAAGTACAAGGCCCTGAGTTTGATCCTCGGCTCCAAAAAGAAAAAAAAAAAAAAAAAAAAAGAGAGAGAGAGAGAGAAAAAAGAAAAAAAAAACATAAGGAAGTAGAATTAAAGAGGTGTGCAGAAAGAGTATCACTGTAGCCTGAAGACTTGGTCAACACGAAAATCAGTCAGGTCCTTTCTAGCCAAGGTGATGGATTAGGATTCATTTTAAGTGAGGAAACTGACTAAAGACCTTTGATCTCAAGTGAGACCTGGCTTAATGGTCCTCTTCGGTAAGAACATTGTTAATATGGAGAAAATGGACTCATTACAGGGGAAAACAGGGCCATGCAGATTTGTTGGGAAACTACTGTGGTAGTCTGAGTGTTTTCACCCCATAGTTTCATTCTATGCATTATATCATAAATTGATTTATTCTTATAATTTTCACTTGAATCAGGCATAGTGGCACATACCTGTAATCTGAGCACTCAGGAGGCTGAGACAGGAGGACTGCCATGAGTTTGAAACCAGCCTCACCAAAATAGTGAGTTCAAGGCCAGCATGAACTATATAGGGAGAATATATACAATATATAATACATATATATAAGTGTGTGTGTATATATATATAATTTTCATTTGATTTATGTGTTATATCCTTATCACAGTTCAGTAATTTTGGCTCTTTAAAATGATCATAGGGTTTATTACAATCACCATGCCAAGTGAAATAGCATTTAACTTTGTTTAATGTCGTGAATATATAATATTATAAAATATGAATACATTAAATTTGAGATTTTCAAAGAAACAGCTAAAAGAAAATCAATTTTAAGAGAATGTTTAAGTTATGGTGATTGGGTTTGACCTGGAAAGTTGAAATATGTCTGAGTTGTAGTATTCCTGTAACATGAAAATATATTGGCTCTTCTAGCTGCGTAAAGCTAACAAGTTTTTGACTTCGGGTGTTGTTTATGGTCCCATCTGTATTACATTTTGACTCATATTCAAGTTGCTGAGATGAAATGAACAAATATATTGCTTTCCATATGAACTGACTTCCAAATGTTGACTAGCCATAAGTTCAAAATAACTGGAACAGGTATTTTCATATTGTGGTTACCTTTATGTTACAATTCAATAGCTCTATCCACAGGTCTTCACCAGTGTGATTTTATTTTGCTAAAGCTTTCTGAAATGGATTAGTTTGGTTTAATAGAAAATCAGGGGTAATTACAGCTTGGCCTTCTGGGAATAGAAGTGTACTCCTACCAATACGGGTAGCAGAACTGCCCTTCCGTCTGTGGATGGTTTTTAGTCTCTGTGGATAATGTTGCAGAGACGATGTAGCACCAAAGATAGAAGTAGATGAAGGTACTTAGTTACCTACCTATTTAATATTTTTAATAGATCGTTTTCCTTGTTTTTAGAGTTTCATGTTGTAATCTCCATACTGCTAAACACTCCCAAATAGAACGTATTTCTAAGTAAGTCACTTTCCTATTTAGAATAATGAGATTCTTAAAAGATACCATGTTCAGTGACTCTTCATACGCCACCTCCCTTGTCCGGGAGATCTATTATTCCTTTGCTAGTCTCCAGTCCAGAAGTCAAAAGAGTGGAAATAATTTCAGACTATCATTTAAAATGATAAGAGTCTAATGTGTAGTAAAGTACCCTCTCTGTCACACACTCTGCTTTCCAGTCATGAGTCATGTCTGAGGAGAAATTAATAATCGTTCGCTCCTATGCATTCCACCAAACCAATGGACAGAATTTAATTGCCTTTTTATTCTTAAATTTAAACAAATTAATTAGACATTATTATAATCTAAAGATTCTGCCTTATTTCATAAATTTATTTTATTTAGCCAAACATTTTCTATATAGTTCATTGCTGACTTGCTAGCAAAATCAGTTCTTCAAAATTATATTTAATAACAATACACTTATTATGAGGAATTGATAGTAATAAGGCTCTCAATAATTTTTAACAGGATGAAGTAATTTTGAAAAAAAATTGAGTATTTCATAAAAAGCTATTTTTATGCACCATGAGAAAATTACAAGCATAATTTAATTCTAATAGATAAATGCTAACATTAAAGTTACAATGTTGCTAATTTTTCTTTAATTCTTTATGCTTTCAATACCATAGTAAAAAATGAGTAGTAAGATAAATACCTAGAATTGTTACTAAGAGTGCGTTTTTAGAAAGTCTCTGACAAAATACAAATAAACAAATGATTTTATCCTTTATTTGAGGGGACAAATCTAGTCAAAAGTAAGCCAAGAAGGGTTGGAGATGTTGATAATTTCTTGGTAATGTAAGGATGAGAAAAAAGAAGGAAAAGAAAGAGAGGGAGAGTAAGACAGACTGACAGAAAGAAAGAAAAAAGAAAGAAAGGAAGGGAATAAGGAAGAAAATAGAAGAGAAAAAGATAAAAATGCATAATTTTATAAAGTTAATTTACAATTAATGTGATTTTGTGAGTAAAAATATGAATCTCTAGAGGAAGCAAGGAATTTGAAGTATCATAAAATATTCCCATGTAACATTAAAATGTCTCATCTTTCAAAACAGAATCCAAAAATATAAATGCAAAATATACATTATGTACTACAAAATATTTTGAGATAAGTGTTTTATATTTAACACAGTATATACATTTAATTTTGTTTTATCTATTACATAATAACAATTTATCTAATTGGAGTAAAATCTTATCTTTGTACTGAATTGAGAAAAAATGATGATATTCTTGCAGTTTTTCCAGTAGGTAATTTCAAAATATCTATACCCGTGTTTCTAAACCTAGTCAACAGAACTTTTTTTTTTTTTTTTTTTTTGGTGCTGGGGATCGAACTTGGGCCCTTGTGCTTGCAAGGCAAGCACTTCAACCACTGAGCTAAATCCCCAACCCTCAACAGAACTTTCTTATCATAAAATTTTAGATTCTCTAGCAGGTATTCAAAGATACACACTTTCAGTAGATCCTCAAGACAAAATATTTTTAATTCATTTTGCCATGCTATTTTTACCATTAGATTTCTGCCATTTCGTTTCTCTATTTTACTTGTCTTTAAAAGTGAATACACATATGAACATGTTCATGTTGGAATTCACGTAAATACTTACTCCTGAGGTTTCCAGTTGCATGTAAGATTTGGCTTTACACTTTGTACCGAGAATCTATAAGGACATTTCCAGTAATAATTCTAATTCTGGGAATATCCCTGTTAAATTAGGTGGCAATATTTTTAACCTTCTTCCAGACTCTCGAAGCTTCAGATTTACAAACACCCCAAACTGCAATATCAAGAATGCTCAGTCACAATATCATTTCTGCCACTGACTCTATTATGAAAAAATATTTCCCAAGGGTTTTACTCTCCAAGAAGGAGTATATCATGATGTAGATTCTTCCCACCCTTGTCCCCTAGTTACCAAGAGTTTTAGATTCAGAATCAATGAAAGTAAATCCCCCCCATCAAACTCATCAGGGCCCTGTACTTGCTAGGCAAGTGTTCTACCGTTGCTAAATCCCCAGTGAAAGTAAAATATTGATTGGAAATATAAGGAAGAAATATTTTTCCTCAAAATTCAAGTGTAAAATAGTTTGGTTGGCACAAAACCTATCTTTCTATTTTCGGAACTAGGAAATAAGCTGGTAAAATTAATGTTTTTTAATCTAAACTTTCTGAAGACTAAACTCAATAGTAGTCTAGTAGTGATAGTCTAGAGTTGGTCGTTTGATCTAGATTAGAAGGTTTGCCTTATGGGAAATTCTGACCAGATTTTGGGAATAATATATAGTTTGTATTTTCATTGTTTTGCAGATAGTTTGAATGGTAGTATAATTCATATTTTAAATTATATAAGTTTGTAAAAATTTTTGTAAGCTCAATGTGAATTCATATATATTAATGATTGCTTTTTTAATTACTAAATTTTAATGGTACACTTTAGATATACATAATGATCACATTCACCATAGGGATTTTTTTACCTGTATATGATATATCTTGATTTTTTCCCCTTTCCCTTTCCTCCCTTCAACTTCTCTTCCCCTCACTTAAAACAATTTTGTTTCCATTTTTTCCATCTTTTCCCTTCGCCTTTTCTTTTTCTTTTCCCTTCCTTCCTTTCTCCCTCCCCCTTCCCTCACTATCTTTTCCTTTTGAATAGTCTCTTCCTGTTTCACAATATCTATTATATATTTTGGTCCTTATTTACACTTTTGGTTTCTCATACCAAAGAAACAATGTGATATTTACTTGTGTGCCTGATTTATTTCACTTATCAGTCTGTTCTCAAGCTTCATTCATTTACCTAGTAATGTCTCAAATTTATCCTTTTTTATGGCTGAGTAGTACTCTGTAGTATTAAAAAACCACATCTTCTTAATCATTCATCATTTGCTGGACATTTGGACTGTTCTCAAGATTTAGCTATTACAAGGTGTGCTGCTATAAACATATATTGCTGTGATATGATGCTTTAAATTCTTTCGGGAATATACAAGGAAGGGGAATAGCTGGGTCAAATGAAACCTCTAGTTGTGTTTTTTTTTTTTTTTTTAATGACTCTCCACACTGATTTCCACAGTGGTTGCACCAGTCTATACTCCCATCAACAGTGAAAGAGGGTTTCTTTTTCCCTGAAGCCCTGCCAGTATTTGTTATTGGTTGATTTCTTGATAATAACTATTCTTTCTAGAGTGAGATGGATGCTCAGTATAGTTTTGATTTGTATCTCTCAGGGGCATCACAATCCCTGACTTGAAATTATACTACAAAGCTACTGTGATAAAAGCATCGTGATACTGGCACAAAAACAGACCCAAGGATCAGTGGAACAGGTTAGAAGACACAGAAAAACCCCCCAGTATGCTCAACTATCCTGTCTTCGACAAAAGGGTCAAACACCCTCACTGGAAGAAAGACAGCCTCTTTAGTAAATGATGCTGGGAAAACTGGCTTTCCACATGCCAAAGACTAAAACTAGACCCATGTCTCTCACCATGCACTAAACTAAAAAAATGGATCAAAGATCTAAATATTAAAACAGAAAACTAAATCCGCTGGCAGATAGAATAGGTAAAACTCTTGAAGATACAGGTGTAGGCAGAGACTTTATGAACAAAACCCAGACTGCACAGGAAACATTACAAAGAATCAATAACTGGTATCTGATCTTATTAAAAAGCTTTTGGACAGCAAAAGAAATGGCCAACAGAGTGAAGAAACAACCCACAGACTGGGGAAAAAATTTTGCCAGCTGTCCCTCAGTCAAAGGCCTAACATCTAGAATATATAAAGAACTCAAAAAATTCAGACCTTCCCAAATTTAAAGACCCCGTCCAAAAATTGGGCATCTAAAGTGAATAGAGATCTCTCAGATGAAGTACGTAACTATATTACGTACTGAGATCTCTCAGATGAAGTACGTAACTATATTACGTAACAGCACGTAACTATATTTTTAAAAAGTTCAACATCATTGCTTGCTATTTTTAATTTAAAAATTCATATCATTTTATTATGCCTTATGTCAGGATTATTGCGATTTAAATTATAATAGTGAATTAAAAAATCAGTGTAATGTCTTGAGTCACTGTTTGGGGATCGTGTTCCTATGTAGAAGAAAGAATGCGAACGTACTTGATAAATTTTATTCATGTTAAATTTTCATAGGAATTCAGAATTCATAAACTCGATGTATAAGCATTTCAAATTTTATCATTGAACCAACTTTGTAAGCATCTTAGTCACCCCTGTTATACAGATGGGAAAAAACAGTGAATTAGGAAATTCCTTACCTAGTAGTGGGCAGCAAATGAAAGAATTGACTACCAGGCTAGTTCATTTCCACTGACTAGTTTAACAATCACTCTTTGTATCAGACATTATGTTAGGTCCTGAGGAAACGGAAATAAATTGCATGCAGTCCTTCTTTGTGTCTGTCTCTCAAAATGGCACAAACAGCTCTGCGTCTTGAGAGACCGCTGGGGCTGGGGACTCAGCTGCCGCAGGCCTTCACTCTGGTACTGGGCAGTGTCATTCAGCCCGTCAGCCCCTGTCCCGGCAGACGTCCCTGCCTGGCAGGAAGATGATATTGGTGGTAAGCGATTCTGAAGTGTTTGTCTCTGCTTCAGTGTGATATCCTCCTTAAATCCATGTGCTTGGCTTCAGCCGAAAGGTTGCAATTAAAATTAAATTAAGAAGTCAGGCGGAGCTAATTCGTCAGATAGGTCATGAGTTTGTCATCTAACCGCAAGTTTGGGCTCATTCTTGTGTTTCCAGTGGCACCTAACACAATGGTTTTTAATGAAGCTACACTCATTGAATGAGCAGAGGGACAGCTCAGAGTGGCTGTTTGAGAGATAAGCCAATTTAACAGTTGCATTTTGTTCTAGATGAAATATTGAAGCAGTAGCTTTTTCACAAATTTACCTTTTTTTTTTTCTGGAATACCATGGAATAAAGTGGTTTAATTTTAAGGATCTTTCAAATAATTTATATATGAGATAGTACT
Source organism: Hystrix cristata (assembly GCA_004026905.1). Lineage (NCBI taxonomy): Eukaryota > Metazoa > Chordata > Mammalia > Rodentia > Hystricidae > Hystrix > Hystrix cristata. Next base: position 9,421 of record PVJO010024192.1, on the reverse strand, counting down.
ATGAAAATATTGTCCTTTTTTTTAACTAAGAACGTGTATTGGTACAATGTACATATAATGGTCACATTCGTCACATTTATTTTGTACCTGTACATGATGTATCTTGGTTCTCCTCCCTCTTCCCCACCCTTCCCCTCTATTCCCTCCATCCCTATTTACAGCAGGTTCATAAGGGAAAAAAGAGATAGAAAAAGGAAAGGGAATTTATGGAGAAATGTGAATGAAAATTTTGTCCTTTTGAGCAGAACGACTGAATATGTATATTACAGGGTATGCTAGAGCTTAATATTCCTGTTTGTAACCATCAAGTAACATATAAGAGCACCTTACAATATGTAAATACAGAGAATCTTTAGACATTGTCAACATGCGGTATGCAGGTCACCTGTTAACCTACGATCATTAGCTCTTCTTTCTAAGTGAAAACTCAAGCAAAGACATAGAAAATGATTGATATTTCTGTTCAAACACCTGAATAGTTGAGTACAGATATAAACTTGTTTTATTTGCTATTAGTTAAGAACTCTTCATTTACTACAAGAAAGATTGAAAAAATGCTCTTTAAAAATTTTGAAAAGCTTTCCCAGTCTGTGATTTTTCACCTCACTCTATTGGTGTGTAAATGATTTCTTTTGCTGTTCAAAAGCCTCTTAATAGGATGTGGTCCCAAGCACTGATTCTTTAAATTGTTTCCCGTGCAGTCTGAGTTTTATTCATAAATTTTTTTCCAACCCCTATGTCTTCAAGAGTTCTTCCTATTTCATTCTCCAGGAGATTTATTGTTTCTGTTTTAATGTTTAGATCTTTGATCCACTTCGATCTTAGTTTAGTACATGGTGAGAGACATGCATCTAGTTTTAGTTTTCGGCATGTGGTAAGCCAATTTTTCCAGCACCATTTATTAAAGAGGCTATCTTTCTTCCAGTGAGGGTGTTTGGCTCCTTTGTCGAAGATGACGTATTTGAGTGTGTTTGGAGTTATTTCTGCATCTTCTAGCCTGTTCCATTGGTCCTCGGGTCTGTCTTCATGCCAATACTATGCTGTTTTTATCACAGAAGCTTTATAATATAATTTCAAATCAGGGACTGTGATGCCCCCTGCCTTATTCCTGTTGCCCAGAATTGTTTTCACAATGGAGTACTACACCTCCATAAAGAAGAATAAACTAGAGTCATTTGTGTGTAAATGGATGTTCCTTGAGAACATACTATTGAGTGAAATAAATCAGACACTTATCTGTATACATCAATTTGTTTCTCTGATATGAGAAACCATAAGTATAAATAAGGACAAAGGGGTATAATAGATATTATGTTAAAAAAAAAGAGATAGTATTCAAAAGAAAGGAGAACTAGATAGGGAAAATGGGAATAAAGAAGAAGATTAAAAGAAAAGTAAGATGAAAGGGAAAAAATGGAAAAATATAAATAAACTTGTTGCAAATAGAGGGGGATGGGTGAATGGAAGGGAGGGGAGTGGAAGAGGAGGGAAAGCCAAGATACATCATGTACAGGTACAAAATAACCATGTTGATTATGATCATTATGTATATAATGTACCAATACATGTTCTTGGTAAAAAATGAAAAAAGGGGTGGCACCAAAAAAAAATTAAAAGCTTTGTCTGAAGGATTTGTGAAAGCAGTTTGGCCTCAATTGAAAAGGGCTCAGAAGGAAGGCAGAATAAATGTTCTTTATCTTTTGACATCCATCAAATATAACTGAAAAGTATGAGAAGCTCGGCTTGGTGGACCACACCTGTGATCCCAGCAGGCTGCGGCAGGAGGATTGCTATGAGTTTGAGGAAAGCCTGGGCTACATAGTAAGTTCAAGGCCAGCCTGAACTACATAGCAAGACCTCATCTCAAAATTAAAAAAATGGTATATATAGAGGTATATATATATACCTTTTATATAGAGAGGGGTGTGTGTGTGTGTGTGTGTGTGTATACATACACACACCTCTTGTGCCATATATGCCACAAGAAAAAATACATTCATGTGATACAAACTTTGGAAAATGGAGAAAAGAAGACAGACTGGTGAGGAACCTTGGAACCCAAAGAGACATTATAGCCATGTCCTTCTATTTTATTTACTTTGCCTCATGTATCCTAAACTATGTACTAGAGAAGATGATAACCTGAAAGCCCCTAAGGCAGTGGAGGCAAACCTATGGCCTGTGTACCACGGCTGGCTGTTTGTTATTATCAAAAGCTCTAAAAGTTTCACAATTACTGTCCTAAGGGATTCAAAAACAAAATCCACCAGCCTCCCCTCACCCCACAATCCTACTTTTGCTAGCTAAAATACTGAAAGAAGCAACACAGCATGACAGAAAACGTTCATATCACTTTATAATGAAACAAAGGATTTATTGACTTAATATTATAGTATTTAAATCATATTAACTTCACATTATAGTATATTTAAGTTAGAAACTATCAAGGAGGTGAGTAAACATACCTAAGGACTTTGCATTCTGTTCTGGAGCAAAACACAGTGCATGTTTAGTTGTATATATGCAAAATACTTATATAATAGCAGAAAAAATTTTAAGTTTGTTATTGTCTTTCTTGAAAATTAAGTGTGGTCTAAGGAAATATGCCAAGTTTACAAGGAATGGACTTCTGATGGTTAATTTTATGCGTAAACTTGGGCAGGATATGGTGACTAGATATTTGTTTTTGATGTTGCTGTGAAGGTGTTTTTTAGATAAGATTAAAATTCAAATCTTTGAATGAGAAAACTTCTCTAATGTGGATAGGCCAATTATCACAGCTGAGGCCTTAAGAAGGGAGAACTAACTCCTCGGAGAGAAAGGTGGTTCTGCCAATGACGCGCATTCAGTCTCTAGCTACAAACTCACTTCTCTCATCTCTTCCCGGGAGTCTCCACCAGGGCAGCCTGCCCTGTCTTGTAGGCCGATTTCTTAAGATCAATCTCCCTTCTCTCTCTTTCTCTGTGTGTATACACATATACATACACATAGCATATACACAGAATACAGTATTTTTGTATTTTCTCTGGAGAAATTTGATTGATTTTGAGAGAAACACAGATTGATAAAGAACTTCTAACGAACCCTCCAGCTGACATCGTTTTTAATATTAAGAAGCCAAGTTGAGATTAATTACAAGACAAGGATGTCTGTTCTCATCACACTTATTCAACTTCATAATGAAATTGGAAAGAAGAACACCAAAGACATGCATGTCAGAAAGGAAGAAATAAAACTATTCTTATTACAGAGGACATGACAAATTACATAAAAATTCTGGAAAACCTACAGAAATAGAAGGCTTTAGATAAAACAAGTGTGTTCAGCAGGACCAGAGGATAAAAGAAATGCATACAAATTGTTTTATATATCAGCCACGCCTATTTGGGCACTAAATAAAGATATAAAACCATTATAATTTTCAAACAAAAATATTAAGATAAAAATCTAACAAAATGTGCAATTTTACATTAAAACTAAAAAGTATTCAAGAAAGAAATAAAAGAACACTTAACATGGAGAGATATACTGTGCACAGCACCAGAGGACTCAGAACAGTAACCATGTTAACTTCTCCATCAATTTATATCTAGTTTTAGTATAATTCTTAGGAAAAAATGGTATGCAGGTTCATTTAAATTTCTACCAAATTTGGAGAATAATATCCTAAAATTTAGATGGCAAGTCAAAACAAACTAGAAGAATTAAAATAATTTTTAAAAAGAAAAATAAGGGACTATTCTATCCAACTTCAAGGCTAGTTGCTTAGCTATAATATTTAAGAAAATATAGTTTTGGTAGAAGGACAGATAAATCAAGGAAACAAAATAGAACTCAGGAATAGTGCCACATGAACATTTCCAACTACTTTTGACAAAAATACAAAAGTAATTCAATGTAGGAATAACAGTTTTTTGTGCTGGAGCAATTAAACTTCCATATACAGAAAAGAAAATGATTTTTCATAAAAGGCTCACACGCTATGCACGTTTAACTTAAACTGTATCATGAACCAAACTGTATAATTTTAAAAATTTAGAATAAAATCTTAAGAAAAAAAATCTTCAAAACCTAGAACAAAGCAGAGTTCTTAAACTCGACTTCAAACATACGCCCTATGAAAGGAAAATTTGATAATTGGATTTCATCAAGATTAAAACTTTTACTCTACGAAAGATCCTGTTTAAATGATGACACCTGCAGATTGGGAGAACATATTTGCAAATGATATGTCCAACAAGAGCTGGTATTTAGATTGGAGGGGGAAATAAAAACTCTCAAGATTAAAAGTAAGATGAGAACAGATATTTTACTGAGGAAGATTTATGCAAATAAGCCCCTGAAAAACTGATTAACATCACTAACCATTAAGGAAATGCAAGCTAAAACCATAACAGTTGATCATTGTACACCTATTAGGATGGCTAAAGTAAGTAATATTTATAACACGAAATACTGGCAAGGATACAGGAGAATTGACTCACACATTGCTGGTGGGAATGTCAAATTATGCAGCTACTCCAGAAAATATTTTGACGGATTCTTACAAAACCAAAGATGCAACTGCCACATGACACACTATTGAACTCCTGGGCTTTTATGCCAGAGAAATGAAAATTCATGTTCCCACAAAAACCTGTTTGCAAATGTTCACGTCAACTTTATACATAACAGCTCCAGACTAGAAGGTGCTCAGATGTTCTACCATGGGTGAATAGTTAAAAAAAAATCATAGTACATTCATACCATGGACTCCTTTTCAGTAATACAAAGGAATAAACTGTTGAGGCATACATAACTTAGATCGGTCTCAATTATAATTGGGCTGAGTGAAAATGGCAAAATCAGAAGATCATATACTGTATGGTTTTACTTATGTAACATTCTTAAAATGACAAAATCATCGCAGTGGAACACAGCTCAGTGATTGCCAGTAGTGAAGGCATTAGTGAAGTGATAGAGATGTGGAGGGAAAGCAGATGAGATTATGAAAAAGCAATGTGGGAAATCTTCCTGGTGATAGAAAAATTCTATATGGTGACTGTACTGTTGTCAGTATCCTAGCCATGATATTATTACATGATTTTGCAATGTGTCATCATTGGCAGAAACTGGTTAAAGGGCACATGAAATCTCTGTATTATTTCTTACAAAGAGCAGGTGAATATATAGTTATCTCAAAATGAAAAAAGCTGAAAATATAAATGTTTAATGAATAAAAACTCACATTAGATAATTTGGTTTAAATATCTGCTTAGTTGTTTTCTACTATCTATAAGTTGAATAAATATTTTTGTCACAGTTTAAAAATGGCTTTCTATAATGATTATATCATTTAATTTGTGTAAAGCATGTATAATTATGTTCAGCACGTGGTGAATCTCTAATCATTAGCTATATTTCTCTTTGAACATACATGTACATTTTTCTTCAAATGCATTTTGTTCTAGTAATAAAGCAAAATATATTTTAGGAAAAGTGTTACATAAAAGGCAAGATATATATATATATATATATATATATCAACTTTAAAATTGTATGTGATATTTTATATATTGGTGTTTAAAATTGAGGCTGAGGATTTAGCTCAGTGGTTAAAGTGCTTGCCTTGCAAGCACAAGGACCCGAGTTCAATCCCCGGCACCAAAAAAAAAAAAAAAAAATGAGTGAAATATACAAGTCTGTGTGTGTATATGCATATATAAATATACATATTTAATGTATACACTCAATTATATAACATTGCTATAAAATTTTATGCAGCCTATATTATATATTAAGCATTATGCTAAATTCTAGGAATAATAAATAAGAAAAATGATGCTTGACAAATATTATATAGGTCTCAATTCTACTTTTTCCTATTTTTTTGTCTCCTCTCTGAATGTTTTGTATATTATTTCCTTCATACTAAATGCTTTTCATGACTCTGGTGATTCATGGCCATCACTTTATATGTAAAGTGAATGGTTACAATCTGTTTGCATGCTCTATGTAGAGGAGTCGAGCTTGTTGACTGATGAGATTAACTTAGATCACAAGCAAATTTGTTTGTATCTTCAACAACTCCTCTTCCCAAATGTTAGTATTCTAGAGGTCATTTCCTCAGTTTTTCAAGAGGGTAATCTTCCTGTCTCCTATGTAGAAATTATTAATCTATGGGTGACAGTGAGTGTGGACTTATCAAAGGAAGGTGAGAATCTCATAATTTTATTTGGGCCAATATTTAATTTATAGATTTACATCATTATTATTATTTTTATTTACTTATGTGGCATTTCCTCCCTTAATTCCCTCCTTGCCTGTGTTTGGTGACCCTAAGTCCCAAATCCATTTTATCTAGCTTTTCCACACTACAAAAGACATATAGTAGTGTCCAGGTCTCTTGTTTCAGGTTAGTTGTTTTATTTATGTTATGAGATATGGTGCCTCTACATCTGGAATCTTGTAAATCAGATTTGCTGATTTTATTTGGATATAATCATTAGCATTCAATTTTCCAGCTTGGAGAAATATGTTTACCTCACTAATGTATGAGGGATATTAAATTTCTAAATAATATAAACTGTTGTTAATCAGGTATTGGAAGGATAAAGTGTAATTTCATGTGCTTAAATTGTAATTATAATAGGAAATACCACTAAATTTAATGAAAACACTATTTTAATCTTACTAATTTATATTAAGATTTATTTCTTTCTTGTGCAAATTTGAAATAAATGGGCAAGATGAATTTCATAAGAAATTAGAACAATGCAATATAGAAACAAGTAGAATCAAAGATATGGTTCTATAAACTCAATTAGGAGTTTGAATTAAACACCTTTTTATGTAAATTCATGAAAATAGATGAAATTTACAATTATGAGTTTCAACTATTTTGAATTAGAATAATTTTCATAAGTTCAGAATGAGTTACTTAATGACCTTTGAAGTGGCAGAAAGTTGTGATACTTCTCTTTGCCTCTCACAAAGTTCATGGGGCCAGCACTTCTGTAACAAAATACAGGTTAACAGGAGAAAAACATAACAAATTCATTTAATCAAAATTTTAAATGCACAAGACTCAGAAGTGATAACACATGACCCATAGAAAACCGTTCATGTTCAATGAAGGATGGACAGACATATGGACATATGGGTGGGCGGAGGGGTGTGATCTAATGGTAGCAGACTAGGTGATGAATTCCTGGAAAGACCATCTACTCACATTCTTCTTGGTTTCTCTTTGTAGCATTCTTTTTTCCCAAGTATGAGGCAGGAGTCCTTTGGAATGGGGGTCCTCATGGGATACATGCACTTTCTAGATTATATGGGCTGCTTTGAGAGAGAGGAGACTTTGTTTTTATGTGTAATGGAGAGGAAGAATTCTGGATTGTATAATTTACTTTGAGGGAAAATGTAGGGTGGAAGACAAGAGAGAAGGAGGTCAGAGAGACCCTGTTTCTTAGGCTCTTTGTTACTGGAGTCTTAGATCATGAGGTGTTTGATGTTGGGGGTGCCAGTGTACTAGGAATGGCCGAGCACCCTCGCTATCAAATGTTAAAGACAATGGAGAACTAGGAAAGCAATTTAGCCTTCAGAATAGCTGTACTGGGAAGACGGGGGAATGAGCATGCTTAACACAGTCTTCTGGATTACTGACTTTAGCTTCGGGTTTAAACAGGAGGAGAACTGCAACAGGGCTAGGCAAGAGGTGTGCACAATGCAGCAGTATTGGTCCAACTCTGATCTGACTGTTCATTATCTCAGATTTTACTTTTGGCGGCTTTGGGGAATTCATATCACCAGAAGGACAAGGGGGTTCCCATGAGATCACCGCCACTGCGCGGCAGTCTCATCATGGGTCAGTCTGCCTGCAAAGCTCACCGTTCTTGGCAAGTTTCATGCAATGACTGGAGCTTAGGACAACGCCTAGGGGTAGCTAGGTGTAGGGTTCTGGAAACTGACATTCTAAAAGCTGTGAATTGACAGTCTGCTCATAATGATATCCCTGCAAACCTTGAAGATACTCTAGTTCCTTGAATAAGGAAGAAGTATACCTTCAGAGTTGACCCAAAGAAATTGACCCAAGTTTAAGGTAATAAAGGAAACAGATGAAAAATGAAGGCAGAGATCATATGTCTTAACTGGTTTTAGTTACCCATCAGACAGTGCCTTTAGCAAAGCACCTTCTCACTTCTCTGGTATAAATCCACTAATTTTCAGGTCAGTGTATGTAGCATGACAAGACGCCACTCTGATCCCCTATATCACGATGTTAAAAATGTCAATCATCGATATACAACTCATTACTTGTACATCTAATTTGGAGTACTTTTTCTAGTATATTGTGGGATGTTCTTACTTTTCTGGTTTTATTAAGTACTAATCACTCCCATTGAAATACGAATAATACTATTGCCTAGTATAGTACTTAATATGTGACAGTTATCTAACATTTTAGAAAATGAATTATTTCGGGAACACTTTTTAAAAATGTAAAGTGCCTTATACAATAAAAATGATAAAATAGAAACACTAGACATTAGCCTTATTAATCCCAAGAGCTGCAAGGTGAAAACATGAAATGAATTTTGGTGAGTAACGCAACAACGAAGATTTGGTTGATTGTTCTGTCTTTGAGTTGGCTCTGGAAAGTCTTATCACTCGATCCTGTTCCCATGAGATAATTGCTGTTGTGTAGGGCGTAAGCCTCGGTTCTTGTCATTACCGGTACTTGGGGAGGTGATCTTGTAACGGGGTGATCTAAAGAGGTTCTTCCGGAATCCAAGGTGACTGCAGGTTTAGAACAACAGTAGGAGACCTCACGATGCTGCTCCAGGGAGTCTGGCTCAGAACATTGTAACTGGCAGTTGAATGTCCTGCCAATCTTGAAAATACCTTGTACTGATATCCTTATACTGATCTCCTCTGTCTTGAAGTGGGATGAGACAGGTCAGGTAAATTAAAGGCTAGTAAACTAGTTTTTAGACAGACGCTCCCTAGGTAATTAACATGCCTTTAGGTAAAGCTGAGCAGAGATGTGACTGGAAGTTTAAGGTGATAATGAAGGTACAGATGCTAAACTCTATCATGTTCTCTATTTACTCATTGGGCATCTGTAGGCCCAAGTAAAGAGTTTTAGCAAAAGCAGCTTTTAAGTCACTTTCTTCTGTAAGAGTTACCTGAGAAGGTGCTTGTCAAACATCATGGAATTGCATATTAACAAGAAACAAATTATATTTAAGTTTTTGAAAAATAAATTAAAAAGCAGGCCTATAAAAAAGCAAAGAAGAAAGAACAACATGAAACTTAGTGAATCGCTGGGGATTTAGCTCAGTGATTAGAGTGCTTGCCTTGCAAGCACAAGGGCCTGAGTTCGATCTCCGGCACCACAAAAAAAAAAAAAAAAAAAAAAAAAAAAAAAAAAAAAAAAAAA